>BMAO01021176.1:0-49831 GCA_019973975.1 Trichonephila clavata | reverse complement strand
GTAGCATCAAGTGTCACCCACTACAAATTTTAAAAATATATTTAATCTTGAATGGATGAATGGAAAGTATTTTATTAACGATTGAAAATTTGAACAATATAAATAAATAAATATATACATATGGGGAGAATAAATAATAAATATACATATATAGGGAGAGAGTGAAACTAATAGTAGGAATTGAAAAAGATAAAGTACCTAAACATTCTCTTTTGTGGCTGTAAACATAAAAACTATAATTTTTATTTTATTTTTCTCCTACTGTAGTCTTTTTAGCATAGGCAGGTTTTTTTTTAAATTCTGTAAAAAAAATATTTTGATCCACCCGAATGTATAGTCGTAATTAGAAACAGAAGTTAAGTTAGTTAAATAGATACCATCAAAATAGTTAACAAACTATAGTCGAAAGCATAAAACTTGATTAAACATTTGTCAGATTTGTCAACAATTTTTAATCAATCCAATTATCTGTATTTACACAATTTGTAACATCATTTCATAGCTCAGATCATCATTC
Source organism: Trichonephila clavata (assembly GCA_019973975.1). Taxonomy (NCBI): domain Eukaryota; kingdom Metazoa; phylum Arthropoda; class Arachnida; order Araneae; family Nephilidae; genus Trichonephila; species Trichonephila clavata. Next base: position 49,314 of record BMAO01021176.1, on the reverse strand, counting down.
AAATTCATGTAACGCAGAAGAATCACAAAGTTTGCTGTTGTTCTCGCATTTTTTGAAATTATTACGAGATTAAGTTTAACATTACCGTCCAAACACATCGAAACAAACTTGTATCATATTTCCAGACAACTTTAATTTAAATGGGAATAGAACGAAGACTCAATAATTGAGAGTAATTCTTAATGGACATGCAAATGTAAAACTTCATTCTGTCAGTTCCAGAACATTAAACTTTGAAAAGATGACCCAAGCACTGTATTTGATGGGCCTTGTACGCCGATTTTAAAGTTACTCCATTAATTTTCAAATGCAGAAAACTTTCCACGTTAGAAGTTCTCCTGAATTACCGTACCCTTTCTGATCTTTATTACTCTTTAACGGGTTGTATTGTAGAAATTAAGATGTAAAGAGTTCTGCTTGACCAGAGTTTAGGAGTTAGATAACGCTCTTTTGCGGTTCACTCATAAATAGCTTACACTTAAAATGGGATATGTAGAAAGGAGAGTCATGATAGTATTGAAATTGTATATGGCTTCAATTGAACGTTACATATTTTGAGAATAACGTCTAAACTTATTATTAAATGCAATTGTTGGTATTGTTTGTCAGATATTATGCTTTGGATGTACATAAATATAAGTTTGAATTATTTGTTAAGGCTCCACTCAATTCATGAATTCTTGTGACTTGCTGAGTTGACACAGCTATGACTGTAAACTATATAATTATTCATTTATTTTTTAAAAAATTATGTAACATAGATTTTTAAAATAAATAAATAGTAAAAGAATCAATATAATTTTCAATAAAAAAAATTTTAAAAAAGTGATGTACTTTAAAAATCTTTTAATTTGTTTTATATATAGTGCATATATCTTATAAAATCGAGCATTTTAGGAAATCGAGAGATTTTTAATTTTATTTTAATATATTGCTAGCTTTATATTAGATTACTAATTAATTTTTTCTGATACACTCCCGTAAACCATAGCTTTTTTTCATCATTATAGACTTTTAAAAAGGAAAGACATAGTTTAGATCTCATATGAAAAAATTTTCAGTCATTTTTACTTATGACAACGTTGATCAGGATTTCAAAATTTTAAAACGACACATACGGTAAACGAATGATAGTAATGCAATGTATCAAATTTTTCCTCTACATTTAAATGAATTTTATGAAATTTTATATATAATCAAAGATATTTCAAACGCACACGTTAACCATTTTTTCGATATTTAACAAGTAATTTGTATCATTATAATTTGGCAAAAATATTGCATTTGTAGTGTAAAAGAATTTAGTAACTTATTTCCATCAGTATAAGGCTTTAAAGAATAAACTTTTGTAAAAAAAAAGTTATTAAAAAATTACAAAAAAAAATTATTTTAATGCAAAAGTATTTCGATTGTTCCTTTAAAACGTTTTATTAAACATCTCACGATAAACAATCCATCAAAACTTTTCTTCGTATTCTAAATGCTTCTTTGAATATTTCATAACACAGCTATGCGAAAATAATGTTTTGAATTTCCATATTGCAGAAAATGATAAATTTGTTATTTGCCCTATGCCAGTAAGAAAAGAAAATAATAATGATAAGATGAAAAATATTGTGATGCATTATTATTTGGTGATGTTATAAAATCTGTAGAAAAGTGAGTTTGTTACTTTAAATCAAAATACTTATTAGAACATTGTAAAATGACTGATATTTCATCATTCGAAGGCTTTAATATCTTCCTTAAATTTTTCAGCCTTACCTTTCAAGTCTGTTAAAAGCAAGCGATAACTAAATCTTAATATTCTACGAAGGCAGTTTTCGTAATATTTGAGTAAACAAAGTACACACTATTTCTTTCGAATTTTTCAACAACTTGAAAAAACTAACTAAAATATAAGTATTATTTGAGATCATATTATTGTGTGATCTTGAGAAAGGGATAAAACAATTTATAATTTTTTGTTAGCAAACAGAATTGTAAAAAAAAAAACTATCCTCAAGGAGAATACCAAAATCTTGCTTATCTGATACTTATATTTGATGAACTTTTAATTAAAATTTAAATAAAGTAATATTCCAATGATTTCATGAAAAAGGACATATGCTGCTTTTTATCCTTTAAGTAAAAATTGACGCGTATAAAAAAAAAGTGTGCTTTCGTAGATTTTTATTTCTTTCTTTATAAATTTTTAAGCATTTTGATATTTTAATTGATTAATTTAGAACCCTGAGTGATTAATACTGGGTTATTAGAGAACTCTTATATAACCATTAAGTACACAAATTTGAGCAAAATGTTTATAATGTATCTTTTCCTGTTTATATTCTGCGCATTAAACTTTGTAATTGAAACTTGTGGTCAAATTTATAATATAAAGGCATAAATAAGTAATTTACGAATAATGCTCCGTGTTTTTCTTTTTTTATTATTGTACTTAACATTTTGCAATGATGCTTGACAAAGTCGGCAAAGTGTAATAATAATTATATTTTAAGGCATCGTGATCCCTTTTTTGAAAAACCAAAATAATTTTAACTGTAACCGAACAGTTTTCCTAAAAAGTACCGTAAAATCCGGCGTATAACGCGTACTTTTAGCGCAAAAAATAAGGTCAGATTTAGGGAGCGCGTTACGCGCCATGTATTAAAATGAGAGCTTTAAAAATAAAAATAAAAAGATGAGCATAAAAAAAATTACACTGTACGTAGATTAGAATACTGCTTACTTAAAGGAAACGACATACCTAATGAACTGCAAGGGTTATAGTTTTGGAAGTATACTGAACTGAACTCAGTGGCTCAATAGCCCAAGACCTGCTGTGCCTATCTCAGATTTCGGGATCTTAGGCGCTGGGGTGAGATGTTTCAGTCAAGTGGTCAGTCTGGCGCGAAACACCTAGTGTTCAGTTCCCAAGCAAACTTGGTACTCATTTTGTCGACCCACTGGGCTTTAGAAGTATACTATTTTTTCAAAATACTTGGATAATACATCGAATAAATGACTTCAAAGCATTATAGTATAGTACATTTCAGATTCCTTCATAAAAAAGGGGGTGCGCGTTATACGACGAGTATACCTAAAATTAAAAAATTCCTGCTTAAAATTATTGATGGTGAATTACCGTGAATTTACTATGTACTACTTATAAAAATACTACAGATAGAGTACAAATACTACAAATGAGTACCTCTAACACAGCGTAAAAACGCGTTGTATGTAAAAAGTCAAATGTAAAGCGTAAATATTGACTACATAAATTTTTGTATCTCTTTTTTTACTATTTTCATTAAAAATATCCGTAAGTTTTTATTTTAATAAACTCTTTTTTTGTTCCATTCATTTGTTGAAGAAGTAATCATATTACAAGTGTACAAAAAAAAATACTTGATAAAACATTTTTCCCATTTCAAGCTAAAATTGCATGTTAAATAATAAGGATTTAAAATGATTTATAATCCAGTGTATAAGGCCAATCTACGAAAATTCTGCAATCAGAACTCTAAAAGTTCTTTAAACAATATAAACAAACTCTTACATGTGCTAGGGCATTATCAGCAATAATTCATACGAAATTATATGTATATGATAACCATATAGCGATTACTCCATACGCCAGATCAGTACTGATTGATGATGTTATTTCCTGAGTTGATGCTATCAACTCAAATGACATTAAGACCTTATCTGATATAGCTCTCAAAGACTTTTTCCTCCCATACCATTTGCTTCTCACCTAAGTCTCGATAATTGTTCTAATCAGAAAACGTATTTCTGAAATGAGCTGATGCTTATCGTTTTAAAATATTCTTTTATTCTGTAATACCATCTATCATTTCATTTTTAAGGTAAGTTAAATCTCTAGTTAATCCCAGCGCTTATGTTAATAGATTTTAAAACTGCTTTTAAATCAGTGTTTCTCAAACTGTGGGGCGCGAGCATATTAAAAAACCTAAAACAAAAGAATTTTTTTAAAAAATTATTAATTTACTGAATGTAAAACAAAATACATTCTGGCATAATAAACAATAAAACACACATTTAAACTGATATAATACAGTTATAAATGTATAAGTACTGCACAATGTATTTTCTAGTTAATTTGGTAGTACTAAATTAAGAACAACATTAATAATTACCAACGACCCCATGGGCTTGTCATATATAAAATTATAAACAAAAATTAACACTTGATAATTTGTACATTTTTTAATTATTCTCTTAACTCCTGAATTAAAGTTACGTAATTAGCTCCCCAATGCCCCTATTTTCCACTAATAGACGCGCATATATGATGTATGGGTTGGGGGAGAGAAAAGTAATAAATAAGCCTCTGAAATAAGCAAATCCTTCGCAAACACTGTCAAGGTCCTATATTGCATTCCAATGCCTTCGGAATAATTTTATGGACAGCAGTGCACAGAAAACATCGTTCATCGGAAAGACGTATATATACGCCCGGGACAATTTACGCACTGGCTGAGCTAGACGTTTGTATACGCCGACGGCACTTAAGAAGTGAAAGTCGTATTGTAGCTTTAGTATCAAAGTGTATTATTGAATTAAATACAATTTTATTGCTTGGAAGGGGGGGGCGTGGAAAGTTATGATTGAATTAGTCAATATTGAAACTTTGAGAAGCACTGTTTTAAATATTTCTCAATTAACTGTTTACAGGTAGAAATGAAAATTTTGTAGTGTATTTATAAGGGAAGATCAGCAAAGTGTCAAACTCATTTTTAGGAAGAAAAGGCGATCATTTGTTTTTTGGAACGTTTAAACTTACTTTCGTTAAATAGCGATATACATAAAATAAGCAAGGTCCAAACAATAAAGCAATCATTTTTTTTCTCGTTTTTATCAAGTTTCTCAGTTTTATAACTTTGAAAGTGTGGTGACCACGGTAACATAAGGATTATGGTCACGAACTCGGGGAAGGAGCGTTGCGGGTTCGAGTCCAGGTGTCAGTCAAGACCCTCTGTGTAGAGAAGGCCGATGCACGTTAAAAATGTCGAGAGCCAATGTCCGCCTGTTGGTATGGTAATTTAAAGAGTGAGGTGTCAGCGTAGATTGTCACTTGACCGAGGTTCAAAATTACGAGTCCTCATGTATAGTGCAACGTTAATATAACGCTCCTCACTGAAGAAGATATTATCTCACTGTAGAAGCTTTTAAGATACAATATGCTCAAAGAATTAGATTATTCAAATAAAAAAAAGATATTTAGTTGAATAGAATTTGAGCATTTTTTTCAACGAAGATTTGTTTTTGTGCATGCTTGGAGCAGATCGGAAAAAAACTTAATTCCATCAGAACACGTCAGAGATGAGAAAATTTAAGCCACATTTGATTACGAGTATTTTTTACAAAAAATTTCGATACATTTAGTTTTAATAAACCATTGATAAAATCATCCGAGAAAACAATTTGAATGGAATAAATGTTCAATATTTAAGTTTCAACATCAAGGATTTTTTTAATGCTTTCCAAATCATAAGGAAAGGAAATTTTTTATTACTTGAATCACTAAGGTAATTGTATTTCTTTTTCTTAAGATCATTTTTATAAGACACGTGACAAGCCAATGTGGCTGGAATAAATCTTTTTAACCTTTTTTCTTTTCCTAATAGAACTTTAAGTTTAATTGTTGTTGTCGTCGTTTCCTTCCCGCAGGGAAGGAATGAAAGTTGCCATTGCCTGTGAGACAGGTTGGACTTCTTAACGATAGATGGCAACACCACCTATCTCCATTTCCACAATTTTGACATGGAACTGAAGGGAAGGGAAATATTATCCAGCCCCCTGCACTCGTGGTTTCTGCTGCGACCGCCCACAAGACTTTCGGACCCACTGATTTAACGAGCGCGTACTCCGTCTATACTCGGTGGTATTTAGTGGCATCGGGCATCGAACCCAGGCCCTCCGGTCTGGAGTCCGATGCTCTAACCACTAGGCTACCCACGGCCCCTTAAGTTTAATTAAAGGTTGTCATTGTTAATATAATACATTCTGAAATAAAGACAATGAATAAAGAAGTATTTATCCAGATGTGACAAATATTAGAAGATTCAACGTGAATGAACAGAAAAAGAAACATGTAAGTTCTCAGAAGAATTCAATATTTTATTTAATAGATACAAGTGAGCCTAATAATAGGACCTAAACCAAATATTATGAATTTTGTTGTCCAACTTTTCACGGATGTCGACTCGGTAGCTTAAAGCAGGGATTCTTAAACTTCCGATCGTCACCCTTCCCCCTTCTTTATGTATCAGCCTGAATGAACGGACCCTCAAGATTTTGAACACCCCTCCCTGATTCCCACACATTGCTCAATAATTTAAAGAATAACTCAAGGACTGCCTCTGATACTTATACAGACTTTTTAGCATTTATTTTTTTCCCTTAAGAAAACAGTAGACTTATGATTTAAAATATTACGTTGCAATAATGGCTATGTAGTAGCAAACAATAAAACAGCTTGAACTAATATTCTTGAGCGAAATGCATGTTCAAGTAGAGCTTTGTCATTGGGGTCAATTTAATACTCTGGTCTAGAATGGCACATCTTTCAGTTTTAAAACTATGTCTTTCAAAGTTTGTAAAAGATTGAAATCTTAACATTAAATGGCACTCTTTCACGGACGAACAGAAAGGCGCTGGGTGGACCTAGGGTCCGATGACCACAGTTCTGAAACTGTGGTCATTGGACCCTGGCTTAGAGGTAGCGTGCCCGCTTCGTAAGCCTGAGGTTGGGGGCTCGATCCCGGGTGGAGTGGACAAATTTTCTGGATGCGAAAATCGTAGGTACGCATGACATATGATTATGCGGCATCTAAAAGGCTCCTTGAGTATCGATTTGGCTCTGGTACACTCGGCAAAATTAAATCAAGGTGATATTTAGCATCCGACGAGATCTTGAATTAAAATTGATTCAAGAGTCAAAATTCGGTAACGAGAGCCATCACTAAATGGTGCCACCTGAAATGGATCTCACATTTGGCAACTTGCCGTGTCTATAAAGGCGTAGTTGCTAATATGAAGCCCAAAAAGGGAAAAAACTTTTCATAGATTCCAATAATTGACAAATGTCCTCATGGAGTATTTCTTGAGTCAAATTTTCTTCCTATTTGAAGAATTAGATTAGTGAAATCTTATTGGATGATTAGTAGAACATGTTCATGAGGCAGCTGAAAAACAGACTATTTTAGGGATAAACTTGTAATTTAGTTGACAAAAAATGTTTTTGATAAGTACAAATATAAATTAGAAACGCTTTTCTACGGTTGACCAAGTATTATCTTGTTCAGACCTAAGACCACGGGACCATAAAAGAAACAGTAACTTGATAGGCGTACAATTTCGTAAACATACTTCTTTGTTTTAAAGGTACAATGAAAGACAAGAGAAGTTATAAGATTGCTGTTTGAAACGAAATAAAAGATCTGAAGGGGCATTTTGCCTAAAATGGAACATCAAGTCATAACTACCTCACTCACAATAGCATGTCCTCACTCAAACAATGGTATATATCCATATCGTTGTAAGGTCTTGGTATATTCAAAATGAATAGACTGAATCATATAGAAATTATGCTCTCTAAAAGAGTTGGGATTTATCTTCTTTTACACATCATGATGAACACTTAAAGAATTCTAGCTTTTCATTCATTAACCACCAAATTTAACCATTCGTCTTCTGCATAAGAAAAACGAATTTACTTAAGAAATTCTATTATAATCGGATCATTCTTTCTTACTGTATTTTTGTCTAAGAGAGTAATGCAATAATTCATAGTTTTTAAATATTTTTTCTGGTACAAAATTTGAGAAAATACATTTTAATGTAAGACCTCTTATCTCAAAAATGAGAAAAAATTGAGGTTTCAAAATAATGAAAGTTTTTCATGTGGAAAAAAATGTGCTGTAATAATTTATAATAGCCATTTATTGAGATTAAATTTATTAATACTCTTTATCAGAAAGTAATGTTTGTTTTTTCCTAAAATCTAAAGAGCAAAGAAAGAATTTTTCATACTATTATTCATTATAATTTTCACTAGATATGAACATTTTTATTTTGTTTGTGAAAGTGGTTCGAAGAATATACGAGCATTTATTTATAGATAATATTTTTATTACTGTGGAATTCATTTAATAAATTAAAAAGCAATAAAAGATTAAAAGTATTTTACGCAACTTTTTACAAATTATAATATCAGTCTGTTCCCGGGATCTCAGGAAATAAACGATTTAACCCTAAACAACACTATATAACAAAAGTCCAGGAAAAGAGAATTTTTAGCATGATAAAAAATTGCTTGTTGCATTTTCCAGTGGGACGTTCGTTCAAAACAGATCAGTGGAGTATAATACAGGGTGATTCATAAAGAAGTAGGGATTTCTCAGATGCTGTAAAACTGTAACCGTTCAAAATACGCACCACCACAGCGAACCGTAAGGTAGATGTAGTCTTAGAGGGTTCACCCATGTGATGGGTTAAAAAATTTTTTTTAAAAACTCCCTATAAATTGCTTTCTTAACATGTCTAGAATACGGTGTTTAAGTGATTTTTTAAAATTCGAAGTCGTTATAAAGAAGCAAGTGTTTGTAAAGCAGCTGTTCGGAGCGCTGAGTTTGCAATCGAAGGCTGGGCCTATTGTATACAGTCGGCTTGATAGCTTTGACTCTTCTAGGCAAATATATGTTCATACAAATTTGTAGAGATTTAAAATGAAATATCTATAGTTATTAAATATTTCAGCGAACTTGTTTTAGTCTTCACCACCAGGCTTCGCCGATTGGTGGGAAGTTAAGATTTTCATTGTTTTAATCGGACTTTTGAAACTTGAAACGCGTTTTTCTCAAAACTGTGATTTTCAAATTTTCCTCCATCATATCTGAAGAATGGTTTGACTGTATGACTTCATCTTTACAGGGCAGACTCAGCACATATATACGCACCAAATGGACAGCGATCATTCCAAAAATCGAAATATTTCTATTTTTCATAATAAAAACATAACAAAAAAGCCATGAAATTCGAAACTTTTTTTTTCCAGAGGTCTACCAAAAATGCAATTTTTGATATTTTCAATTGAGTATTGTCCATTCTGTGCATTTACCCTTATAGATTAAAATTCCATTATTTTTTTTTATTTTAGATAAGCCAATCAGCCCGAATTGTGGAGAAAGTGAGCGTCCATTTTATCGAGGCGGGTGTGTTCAGAGCGCTATAACTCACGTCCTATTGAATATTTTTGGCTAAACATTTATATACATAATCTTAAGATATATATAAATAAATGATAATTAAAAACTTAAAGTTCTATCTTTTAACTGGTCGTCAAAAAAACTTCTCTAAATATGCTTTAAAAAAACCGTCACATGGGTGAAACCCCTTAAAGTTTGTGTCTTACCCTCGAGGGGAGTAAAGTATGCAATAGCGTGCGTATCATGTGATTAGTAGGTCAAAGTGACAGCGTTTGCAGTGGAAAAGGTTATTTGTTCTCTTGAATTTTGCAAAATGTCACGTGAGATACTTTTGTTGGATATGTTAACTTTTTGGTTGATATCACGATCGGAGGATAACTTTGACAACTCCATTCTCCAATTGGACGGTGCACCACTGTCCAATTGGTCAGTGGTCGGCCAACTGTGAAGGTGCGTAAAGGACAAGGTATTCGTCTCTCCCCTTCCTGTTGACCTAGCGGAGCTGAAACAGCCTATCACAACTGTGACTTTTGAAATAAATAAAGGTAGCGGGATGTTGACTAATTTAAATATTTAGTTTCTTTACGTCAAGCTATTATTTACAGAATATACATTGAAGTTATTAAACTTATTGTGGAGATTATTAGAGTTCAAATGATGTTGCTTGTGAGGGAGGAGTTTGCGTCCATTCTCAGCAAAGTTTTCAGACCATCTCCCATTCTCTCTCTCTCTCTGTCTCTCTGCCCTCTCTAGGCCTTCGAGATCATAGGGTCGGGGTCTTTATCCTCAAGTTACATCCAGTTCGTGGGCGGAGTAGAGATTCCTCGTGGTGTCATAGGTTACCGGGGTGATGTCCAAGGCAAGACCACGCAATATTTTTAGGGTGCAGATGTCATTGCACGTGTGGCGATCCTATCCACAATGTGCGGTGGGAAACGTTACACAACCACTATGGTTGAACTAGATTCAAATACTTTAACACGAGTTTGGGTGGAAAGGGATTGCCGACTCCATATGTGTCGTGTAACTAAGGATTCACACATAGAACATCCATGACTGTATCTAACAAAATTTCAAATAACCCCATGCTATTCGTTACTAGTAATATGTAATATCTTATAGTTCTTGATTTATAGTGCATTAAAACTGTATACTTATTAATAAATCACTGTCCATTAATTTCTCAACCTCCATATTTAAGTATTTTTAATACTTTCTGTTAATTGCATGAACTTAATTTCATAACATCATGTTTCTCCTTAAAAAAATGATTTTGTTGCTGTACCCGAGATTATACAGATCACCTAAGCCAAGATCAGCTCCAGATCGACCCATATCAGAGTATGCAACAAATTTACCTTACTGTGTACAAGTGGATCGAGTAAATCAACCTTTAATTGAAAAGTGCCCAGATATTGTCAGCAAAAAAGGTATTATTCTGAAACTTGATAATACAAAACCACACAACATAAGACGAACCCTGGAATAAGTTAACGAATTGAGATGGGAGTTATTGCCTCTCACCATCCATACTCGCCCGATACTTCTCCAACGGTTTCCATTTTTTCCGATCCCTTAAAGATTTTTTTAAGTGGTAAAAAATTTGAAAATTCGAAAGATGTCCAAAATACTATCTCCAGATATTTTGCTCAAAAATCATCTGATTTTTATCGATCCGGCCTTGAAAATTTCCGCAATAAGTGGCAAAAAGTTGTTTATAACGAGGATGATTACATAATTGATTAAAACTAAAAACGTCGTAAAAATTCATCCATTTGAATTTAACGTAGAACAACGACATTACTTTCCGGTCCACCTAATATTTAAAATTACTTTTCCAATTTCGAATCATTTTTATTCAACATTATAAAGATATTCTTTGTTATTATTTGATGAAAAGACAAGCGTTGTGTTCAATATTAATCTATTTTCTACTCCAGTAGTTCTGTGAGTTATCTCTACTTTAATATGTTTGAATAAAATGTATGATTAGTTTCTCTTTATACATTTACATTAAAAGATATCGAAGTTAATCTATTCATAAAATTCTGCCCACAGTTTCGAATAATTAAACAGCAACAAAATAATTCTATAAATGCATTTTATGTGATTCGAATATCCATTTTTATTTCATCATTTTACATTTCCAAATTTTATATCGCAGCGATAAAAATCCTACAACATTCGAAACTCTTTCCTTTATAAATTTGAAAGGTATGCATTAAAAAAAACTCTAGTGTAGTAAAGAACTTTTACCTGCTTTCTTCCCTTTCCTTTTCTTTTTCTTTCAGTAATAAAAATTAATCATGTGAGAAACTAAAAGGACTTCAAAAGTTCCTTATACCTTATAAAAGTCAACCCATCTCCCTCCCTCACAACTTAAACAGTAATTTGAAATCAACCTTAAACGTTGCTCAGCGCATAGAAACAGGGAGGGTGAAAGCATTCTTTACACTTGGATATCCAACGAAGCTCTCTCCTTAATTTTATTACTTGAAACTACTCCCTTAGAGATCGGTGGGCGATGCTACGACGGAGATACGAAAAATCTCTCCTGTTGGTGCATGCCTCGTATAATGCAATTTAAGAGCGAGACTGTTGGATGTAATCAAATCAGTAGGGGAAAAAAAGAGAATTCTTTGAAAGTTGACGAGTTAAGACGCTGGTTATAATCTGCGTGCTCACTAAAGAATGAAACTTCGATCCATGGAGGTGCGTTTTAACTTCAGCGATAACTTTTTGCTTTGTAAATTTTAACATGCACGGAAGCGTGATAACTGAGCTTCCTTTTTAGACCTGGTGCTGCCATCTAGGAATTAATTTAGAAGTTACTACAGAATTAACACAGCAAAATGCTAACTTTTAATCAGTTTGTATAATATAGTAGTTCAATATTGTGAAAATCATTCTTGTGATGCCCTAAAATAATAAGTGAATATTTGTCGCGAGAGGACGCAAGTGTACATAGAATTCAGTGTGTGTGTAAACACAGTGAGGAAGAGAGCGTATGGAGAACGCTCGAATAAAATTCTTGAAATAAGGTCTCTGCCATCTAATTTTTATTTTTAGTGAAAAATATGTATAGTAAACTAATGAGAAAAAAATAGTGTCAAATGGTTATTAGAGGGAAAAATTCAAACAGAATGTTGAAATTTATTTTAAGCATAAATTGAGCTACTTTTAAAAGAAAAATTTTTTGTGTGATAAATCTATTGTTTGAACGTTTAATTTCATCTTTATATATTATTGTGTTACTGACTTTTCATAACATAAAATTCCAATAATGTACCTTCGATTAAGAATAGGATTGTATCCGTCTTTAAGCTTGATTCGAGATTTCCCTTGATTAGTTCTGGAAAATATTCTTCTTTTCGTGTTTTTTGTGTTCAATTCTTTCAGTACTGTAACATTTTACTTACGATTATTATTTTATTTATATCTTATTATCTTCCATGGTATACTTTATCATACAATTTATATTTCTCACAATTATTCACAAAGTCTCATGAAATTTACATTTTTTACATTTTTTCAATTAATTTTTCTCAGTAAATTTCAATTTTGAATTTGTACCTTATTTAAATATTTTCAATGTAAAAACTTAAAGTTCCTTTTGGATTGTACTTTTCGCTTTTGCTAAACTATAGTAAAACTTATCAACCTCGTCATAAATGACTAAGCAGCCCAGTTATGAGCCAGTGAGGAATATCTCTCCATAATGACTTGTGAAAGTAAAACTTTCATTATATTAATGTCATGAATTTTAATAATTTTCAGTCATTTTTTTTCAGTTTTAATTTTTTTTCTAATGTATCACATATTTATATTTGGAAAATAAAATCTCTATTAATTCTTTATTTTAGATCAAAATATGTTTTTTTATAAATTTATTTAAAATCAATATTAATTACTACAAATAAATAAAGAGACTGAAAAAAATTAACCAAATATTCAAAAACTTTATTTAAAGAAAAATCAATCTTTCTAAATGCAAATAATTCAATTGAGAGAAAATTGCCAAACGGAACATTTAGGTCCGAAACTGTAAATTTCAATCATATTAAGACTTTTATGTAAATGGTTTCAAATTAAACAATGGTTTCAGTTGCAATGCACGTGACAAGCCAATTGATTGTTTGCTTGCTTAAATCGCACTTTAAAGCCAATACGAAGATTACTGGTGACATAATTCGTAATTTAAGACTTTGGTGAAGTGACGAGGAGGACAACTGAGCTATACCAGGTGTATGCATATCAAATGAGACGATTGCTCACAGATGTCACCACGCATATATGCAAACAATACGACACCGTGACACGTGATTTTTTTTATAGTTTGACCTTTGATACTCATGCTTAGTATACATTTGGACGAGTTTCAGCGTGCATTGTATTTTTTTTTTTTGCAGTGTTGAAAGTGTCGAATTTTATGCCTTCCGACCACGATTTGCGGACAGCATTAATTTTTTGTTACCATCCGTAGTAAAATGCTGCCGAATTGCATCAAATGCTTGTAGAAGCATACGGTGGCAATTCTCTGAGCCGTGCGTACTCTACTGGTGGTTTTAAAAGTTTCAAAATGGTGATTTCGATGTGAGAAACGAGGAGCATGGGGGACCAGCAAAAAAATTTGAAGATGCTGAATTGCAAGCATTACTCGATGAAGATGATGGCCAAACGCAAGAACATCTTGCAGAACAATTGAATGTTGACCAGAGCACTGTTTCCCGTCGTCTCAAAGCAATGGGCAAGATAATAAAGGTTGGTAAATGGGTACCACACGAGCTAACGGACCGTCAACAGGAAAACCGAAAAATCGTGTGCGAAATGTTGCTTTCCCACTACAAACGCAAGTCATATCTCCATCGTAGTGTGACTGGGGATGAAAAATGGATTTATTTTGAGAATCCCAAGCGTAATCTATCATATGTTGACCCCATACAGCCGTCCAAATCGACCGCAAGGCCGAATCACTTCAGCCGCAAGACAATGCTGTGTATATAGCAACCCATCCTCCAAACTTCCACACTACAGCAAAGTGAGTATTTTAAGCTTAGACAGATTTAACCTGCATCCCCCCTTTAAACGGCGGTCTTGTGAGGTACCAGGGCCCAACAGAAGTAACGCCCGCTAGGTATTCGTGACCATGACATCTCGGCAACCACCTTGTACATGACAGAACAAACCACTTAAATTTTCTTTGTTTACTTGCTCTTTGTTCTTGTTTACTTTTCTTTGTTTTATATTCCTATTGGACGAAGGTTTTAAAAGTTAGGGTAAAAATATCCCTATTCTATTTCTGATAGGAAAACAGGAATATTTTATGTATCTTGTATTTATGTATATCTAATAATGTATATCTTTTATGTATTTATGTATATCTAATAATGTAAGTATTTAATCGCAGAATTTTTATCTGCGATACTCTCAAATAATTTTTAAAAATTTCTTAGACTTTAATACTTTACAATTAAGATAATTTTAAAAGTATTATTTATTGTAATAATTTATATTTTCTTGTGTTTATTATATTATTCTATTGTAAGTTTTTAACTGCAAAAGCAACACTAACATCTTTGCTTTTAATGTGTATATATAAAGAAGAAAAATTTTGTGTATAAATTCTTCAATAAATATGCATTTATATAGCAATTAATGTTCAAGAAAACTCACATTAAGATTCCTTTTCTTAATTTAAACTGTTTTTAACTACTTAGAAATATGTTTATTCGACATATTGTATTTGTATTGCATACATATCTTAATTCAACATATTGTATTTATATTGTATACATATCTTAATTCAACATATTGTATTTGTATTGTATACATATCTAATTCAACATATTGTATTTGCATTATATACATATCTTAATTCAACATATTGTACTTGAACCAATAACTACTTGCTTGAATCTTTAGTAGCCAATTGAAATCAATTATTTATTTTTATAGTTTCTTTATTTCCAACACAGTCCTTATCAAATCAAAAATTAAATCAGAATTTCCAAACAATGAGCTAGAATCTCTTGATTTTGAGTTAACTTAAATCATATGCTGCGTGGATAAAATAATTACATAAATGTTTTATCTAAAGATTTCAGTTTTAGAATAATAAAGAATAGAGTTGCTGTTAAATGGTAGTTTCATAGTTTTGTTTAAATATTTTCCACCTAAAAAGAGTTTTTGTAAGAGTTCTGCTTTATATCCGGATTTATTACAAATCTAATATTAGAATATCACTTCTAAAAAGGCAAACCCTCTTACCACAGATGAAGGAAAGGAATTGAAAATGTACGAATACATTTCATTCAAAAATAACTGTTGACTTATTCGTTTTATTATTATTAATATAACTTGAACAAAAAATTACTTTTGCAATGCTTTAAAAGCTATTTTAAGTAAAGAAGAGTATAATTTCACAATATGACGTTTTCAATTAAACCTTTTTTCGGAAGTGTAAGATTTGAAACAAGATTTGAAATATGTTTTTAAAAGTTCAATAGTTTAATTAAAGGAACAGAAAAATAAAATTCAAATATTATGTACTTAGGATTCATAAAGGATTAATTCAATAAAATATATAAAAACATTATGATTTCTGAGAGAAATGTATTTCAAATTATTTTTACTATAAAATAATAACGTTTGTTAAGAATTCAAATAAAAATTGTATTATGCAGCCTTTTTAACGAAAAAAATTTTTATACAATTAATAATTGTAATAAACCAATGTTTTCTAAAATCACTGTTACTTAATCATATAAATTTGATACGATTTTGAATTTTTGAACAGCAAACTTTTCACATTTTTATCATCACATTTCTGTTTCAAAATCATTTGTATTCACGAATCATTTATTTTAAAAAAAATAATGTTAATAACTATATACACTATTCACTATTTTTGTTTTTCAAAATAATACTGTTTATGATTATGATTCTTTTCGAAATGTATCCATAAATTTAGTTAAAGAGTTAAGAAAAATGTTTATTTAAGTAAAGAAACAAAATAAACTATTATTACTTAACTTTTTTAACGAGTCTTCTTTCAAATATTTACATATTTCATTATCCTCTGTAATAATGTTTCATGTATTCTGTTACTTTAAAGAAATTAATAATGAAAAGTTAGCTTTTGAGTTCAAAATTTGGTAAATACTAATTCTTTTGAAATAGAAATATAAAAAATAAGACCTTATGTTTGCTTTTAAAATAAGTCATAGTGAAAACGGAAAGTTTTTAAAAAGACTTCTTTCATATTTACAGATTCTAATGTAAATGGACGGGTTTTTTTGATAATTCATGCATTTTTGCGTTTACAATATAATATGAAACAGACTACACAGATTTTAAGGCATCGTGAACTCAGAATTATGATATATTTTATACAATCTTTTCATATTCTATAAATATCCTACATATATGCAAAATTTCCATCATCTATTTATATTAAAATAAAATAAGCTTAAGAAACTGTGTTACAAATTCTAGAGAAATGAATTTCTTTTTTGTATGCATAAAATATTTCGACATAAAAATTGCATATTTGCGTAATATAAATTATAATATATTCAGTACTCAAAAAAATAATTATTATTTGCATATAAAGAAAAATAGAAGTGGTTTGCTTTCGGGTTTTCGTTATTTATTCATTGCCTTTTATCTTTAAGCAAACTGTATTGAGAACAAAATAATAATAAATCTCCCATTGTTTTATTTTGTACATAGAAGTTTCTCTCTTCTAGAAAAAAAAATTCCGTTAGAAGTAAAAATATCAGACTGAAGCACAAATAATATTATTAGAATAAATATGAATTTAAATTTAAGCTTACAATTTAATAAAATTGATATAAAATTCATGCAGAAAAAGAATCTTCAAAATTCATGTGATGAAATATTAAAAGTATGGTAAAATTTGAATATTGAAAGAATATTCCTTAACTTTATGCTTACCATAAAATAATTCTTATTACATGAATATTAAATTTAAATAATATAAATCTAGGAGAATAATAAATTATTTTTAATTTAACACATTAAAAATCACTAAAAGATTTTTAAAAAAATTATGGAACTTTTAATTTTATATCAATGCACTATACTGTTTACATTTCGTATATTGTGCAAGAAATTCGTAATTTTATGATTTTGAAAAGTACGACATTTTCATTCAAATAATAAATTATTTTTAATTTAATACATTAAAAATCATTGAAGGATTTTTAAAAAAAATTATGGAACTTTTAATTTTATATCAATGCTATAATGTTCACATTTCGTATATTGAGCAAGAAATCCGTAATTTTATGCTTTTGAAAAATATAACATTTTCATTCATCTCCAGTAAGAAACAAATGATATTTTAAACAATTATTCTTTCAATTTTTGTTTCCAAAATTTCAAAAACGAGAATTTTAAAAATTAAATAAAGTTCAAATAATATGCATATGTTTTTTTATATCAGGTACTACCATTCATATACGAATTATATCTCTGAAACATCATTGTTCTTGTTTTTCAATTTTTATAAATGCAATGAGTTTTTTTTTTTCTTCCTATTATAAAAAATAGAATTTTTCCAAAATAACTGAGTCCACCTTTTTAAATCAATAAAAAGTTTATTAGCTAACATTTATTAGTTTTTTTTTAAAAAACCATAAAGAGAAAAGGATATATTCACAAATAAATAAATAACAAGACATATAATAAATAAAGCATTTAAAAACTAAATATAATCAACGTCTGAAATTTGAATAGCTTTTTTCAAATTATGTGACCCAAAGAATATTATCATTTCTTTGCTTATTATAGTTTAGAAATTCTTGAAATCATTTTAAAATTACTTACATTTGTTTATTAAGGAAATTTAATAAAAATTTTCATTAAACAAATAACAATTTTCTTTCATCTTTAGTAATTTTAAAAATTGTTAGTTTTTCAACGAATTTATTTTGACAAACTTTGAAATTTTTTCTTTAAATCAATGTTAAAAATTTCAGTAAGAAATTAAATTAAACTTTCATATAGCGAATACTAAAAAGAAATATTTCATTTGTTATATATAACATATCCCAACAGATAAAACCATGCAGTAATTATTTTTCTATTCAAATCCCTTTTCTTTTTTTACAATACTTTTTTAATATTAATCTTATATTTGAATCTTTGTCACTGTATTATTAAATTTAAAATATACCTTCTTAAATTGAATTTTATTTGTGAAACTAGTAGCATTATAATATTTTAAATTACTTTTGACAAGTAATGAATTACTCTTGAAAGTATTGTTAGAAATAATAAGTAAAGAATGGATAGAAACACACACACACACATTTACAACTTTAAAAATAAAGCTATATTACATTAGTTGCAAATATTGAGTTAAAAATTATTTATTGAATATTAACTTTTCTCCCGACACTTCTTTATTTTCGACGTTGAAAATATATGATTCTAAGTAAATTATTTCTTTCAGTTTATAAATTTAAATATATGAAGAAACACTAATTTAAAATAAAAAAATCAATTTCAAGATGAAATAACTGTTACAAATAAAATAACAATTTATTCAGATATTTATTTAAAATATATTGCATGACATAATTATTCCATAATTCAGTTTTTAAGAAGCCAAAGTTTTACTTTTCAAGAAAAATTATTTAGTGAGTAAAAATACGCAAGCATTTTAGTGAAAAAGCAAATCTTATTTTTCATGGGAAAAAATAGTGATATATATTTAGGTCTGAAAATTAACACTTTTTAATTAATATGTTTTAAGTATATAAAAAATTCATTATAATTTCATTTGTTTAAATATTATATAACTCTAAGTTCTTCTTAATAATCAACTCCGGAACACAATAAAACCTATTATAATTAATGAATTAATTTTATATATATATATATTAAATTAATTCATTAATTTAATATATATAATATTAAATTTATATATATATATTAAAGGCAAAAAGCATAGCTTATACATCACAAAGATAATTTTTTATATAAATCACCTAAATTGTACTTATTTAATCCTTTCAGATTTAAAATTATTTCCTCTTTTAAATTCTTTCAACAGATATTTAGTTACAAAAAGAAAATACATTTATAGTAAGTCAGAAATAAATCAAACTTTCTAAATAATGAATTAAACTAAACAAGTATTAACTAAATTAAATTTTTTCCTAAATGTTATTGTTTCCTTGTTAGATTTTTTCCATATTTTTTTCAAAATCTTATATAAAAATGGCAATGAGATTTGAGTAATTCAAAATAAAATATCTAGTATACATTTTAATTTGATTTATTTATATATGCTGTTTAAATTGTCTTTTTTTTTTCAAAGTTTAAAACTAACATAAATATATATGTTTTATAAAAGTAACATATATATAAATATATAAACCCTTTTGAGAATTAACTTGGAAATGCAAAAGAGTGTGAAAAGTATTCTAGATATATTAAAAACCATTCAAATCAAACATTTCAAATTAAAACATTTCTTTTAAAAATAAATATTCTTTGCATAGATTAATTTACTTTAACATTAAAGTTTCATAACATATTATTCTAAATATCCTGAACAACAAAGAATATCTAATCCAAAATTATGATGCTGAAAACTACTCAACTAGTTTGATTAGGATATTTTTATTACTAATTAATCACATAATTTTAGAATCACTAAGTCACACAATATTTTTTTATTATTTTACTAAATCTATAAATCATTAAATCTTAATTATTGTTCACTTAAATAACATTAGAGCTCAAATCATGCAATTAAACATAATGCTCAATTCTATTTTCTAAAGATGTAAGACTCAAATTAGAAAATCTTCCTTTCGGATAAATCTTGGGTACAAAAGAGGATTTATAAGTATTATACCCGTGTGTAGTAGAATCGGATACAGTAGCATTCGTATCCACATGGTCTGCCTTTGAATCTGAGTCACAATCAGTCAATGAAGTTTGTTTCAGCAGTACTTTGGATGATAGGTTATAAAGAGCCTTTCGATCAGGTGGAGGCACCGATGAAGAACGCCGACGCCTAAGAATGTTTCCATCACCAATAGTTTTACAAACGAAACATGGACATGGCTCATCTCCTTCACAGTGAACTGGTTCTAGATCATTCACTTCTTCGTGTATACTCCTCGTCGGTGAGTTTTTGCATGATCCTTCCCCAACAATTTCAATTTGAGTATCAGTACAAACATTTCCAGTTTCCAATGACGAATCGTGTGGATTTTCTTCATTACATCGAGAATCTCCAACGAAATATCCTTCGGTAAAATCAGGATCTTCAGGAAAGACTTCTGGTTTTTCCTCAGAACTTTTTATCTCAACTGAAGTTGTTTCATCAGTGGAAACGGTATCTGAAGAATGTGTTTCTGCATTTGATTTTTGACCATGTTCTTTATCTTGCTCTGAAGTAGGTCGAAAATTTCGAAACTGTTCTTTACGTTTTTGAACGTGCTCTTGCATAGCTCCAGTAAATTTACGAGATAAGGAAGAAAATTTATTCCAACCTTCACTCATATTCTCTGAAAAAATGCTGATTCTAGATTTACTCGATGAAATCGCCGTTTCCACTGGTTTAGTAGATTTATTTTCGACACTTACATTTTTAAGTGATTCATTATTTAGATTTATTTCGTTATTATTGTTGTTGTTGTTAGATGATATACCATTTTTATTATCACACTTATCATGACACACATTTTCATTTACATTAATTACCGCTGGATCTACTACGTAATTGATATCACTGAATCTTATTTCTTTAATCGTTTTCTTACAATCGGTATTTACTTTTTCAAAAGTTTCTTTAATTACATTTTCATCCATCGTAGAAATGTCACACTTGTTAATATAAGAAGATTCTTCCTCTTGAAGCGAAGATTGTTCAAGATTACAATCTGTTTTACCTGAAGCAGTTTTCAGTTCATTATCAGCTTTAATGTTGCGCACATAGATCTCTATGTCTTCATCTAAAGGCTCTCGCAAATCTCTATAACTAGAATGTTTCTCTAAATCTGTAACATTCTTTTCATCAGCAGGACTTTCAATAGGTATAGGGTTGCTTATATCCACTTGGGGACGATTAGAGTTATGTTCAGATTTTCGTTTGCTCCATTTTATATTCCTATTTCTTGACATTCGCAATTTTGAATTGAGATACCGACGCTGAATCGAATGCAAAAGCTTCGATAATCTCCTAGATTGCCAAAACATTAATAATATATAAATTGTTAGAGAAAATATTAAAGACAAACTTCCTATTATTATCATGTTTCGTACAAACCTCCTCTTAGAACTATCCATGTAATCTAAATAATTATTAGATGTATAGCTCTCTGCTATGGCCCATGTAACAAAGTAGAAGATTGATTCTAATGTAGCTATAAAATAATATAATATACTATGCTTTACATTCGATGTAAAATCATATCCTGTTGTAGGATCTCTATTCAAATGCCATTCAAAAATAAGAATGTAACTCATAAAAGTAAGTCTGGCAAGTTGTCTCCATTTAGGTAAAGAATCTGACACTAAGAAAGGCACTTGAAACTTTAAATATACCACAGAAATTAGAAGCTGCAAAAACATTATACTTACAGCGTAAATTCCTGCAAGTTTCAGAAGTATTCCTAAGGCTAAAAGACGTCCAAAGGTAAAACTAAAAGTCTGGAGCAGAACTATAATCCTAATAAATGTTGTTTCGATAACGTCTTCTTTCGACTCTTGCACCTTTTCGGAATTTCGGGAAACTTTGCTTGCGTCAGACTGCGAAGTCGCATCACTTTTTTGTTGATCGTCCAAACTTTGACAAAAAATTAATGGAACTAGGTCGACAGTTTCGAAATTCCACTTTTTCAAATCGTTCACTTCATTTTTGCACCAGGAGAACATCATACAAGTGAATATCAACGTCAAACTAATACATAATATTGTACACAGATTATATATGATTTCATGAAAACTTTCCAACAAGCTTGCACTCACAATAACCATAGGAATAGTATAGAACTGAGTAAAGAGAAATTTTGCCATAGTCAATAGAATGGCTTCTTTCTTCTGCAGTTCTGTTTTGTCGCTGAACCACAAACAAACGTACCTCCATATCATTCCTCCAACAATAATATGAAATGCAAAGCGAATGGCACTTCTTTGTTCCCCTTTATCCTTAAGTTGCTTCTGTTCCCAAATTGCTGATATTAAATTAGCAGTGAAAGAAGAGACAACGCAGACAAGAAGACATGCAACGCACAGAGTCCAACTGACAGTTTGAGTTCCTTGAGGATCGTAGAGGGTAGCAGTCCAAAGGCTAAAAGAATGATAGACGCCTCGAATACCGATGCAGAATTCAATTAAGTAAAGAAAAGTTAAAACTCCAGATATCAGTACTACTCTGCTGAGTTTCAACTTTTTTATAGCTGGAAGTTTGACCTCTAACACCATGCTGAATTCCTTTATATTTTTGTTTTTCTCTTCAGATAAATATGTCAATACGTTATATACACACAAAAGCAGCAAACATTCTTTCACGGTTAAACTATTATCATTGCACAAATGAGTAACATAGGAATGCTTAAGCTCATTTTTTTTAAATAAGAGTAAAGTCATGCATGTGAAAATTCTTTAGAGAAAATTTATTTCATGAATTATTTCAAAATGGATTCCAATTCAATTCACTGAAGCATTCATTACTGAGATCAAATTATTCTAGTGAAGAGAAATTATACTTAAAGATTAAAAAAGGCACTGTGGTTTTTTTCCACCAGTTTTCATGAAAAGTCAAGATAGTAGAAACAAATTTATAGTTTAAAAGCGTAGAAAATTATAGAAACTGCTTCATTCACAGCAAAAAGATACTTCCTATAAATGCTTATAAATAACAATGACATATATTACCAAATTTTCTAAAGGTATTAATTACTGTTCAGTTAAATACTCCATAATTAGTGTATAGTATTTTCTGATAAATAAAATGCATACATTCCAGAAACAGTTCTTTTTAGTTTCACATATATCACTCAGTTTTTTCAGCGTCTCATAAATCGCTCACTAAAAAAGTTTTTATCTGATGTAAAGTAACTTCTTCGAAGTAAGTTTACTTTTGTCGGCCACATAGTCCGTGAGGCATCATCGAAAACTGGTACTGCATAAATAATAATCCAAATTAAATCATGCTTCTAATTGGAAAAAACATTCCTTATTACGGATCAAATAAGGGAAAGAAAGTAATGAACTTCTCTCTGAAATTGCTTCTTTCTACGCATATGTAAAATGACCGTTCTTTCTTTCACGTAAACGTAGACTTAATCTCATTAGCGTGCTTTAGATTAAAAGGATGTAAGGAAAAATTGAAACCTTTGAAATGCCTCTGTACGTCATGAGATGTGCTTGGCTTCTGTTTTCACGCTAACATAAAAAATATACACATGGTAAAAAAATGGGATTGCTGAAAATCAAAAAATAAAACTGCATTTGTATATTAATTATATAATGATTTAGAAACCGCCCAAAATAAAAACAACTACTCCCAACTCCTTTCTATAGGTTTTTGAGAGAAATGACACTATCCAAGAAAAAACTGCCTTTCTATTTTTATACGACTGATTTACCAAAACAAGATCTGTAAAATCTCTGACTATTCCAAGCAAGAATAAAGATAAAATTCATCCACAATAATTGCTAGTTAAATTTTGAGAGCTTTAAATTTAAGGCAAATGCCCCAAAAATCCTTTCTAAATATTGTTCCAGACTGAGATCGGACCTTAAAATTCCAACAAGATCTGAAAATTTACTTAGCTTGATACC
The DNA here is from genome assembly GCA_019973975.1 of Trichonephila clavata. Taxonomy (NCBI): domain Eukaryota; kingdom Metazoa; phylum Arthropoda; class Arachnida; order Araneae; family Nephilidae; genus Trichonephila; species Trichonephila clavata. The sequence goes on along the minus strand of BMAO01021176.1, from coordinate 25,270 downwards.
AATAATTATATCAAGAACTTATAAAATCACAAAAAAGCAAAAATATTAATAATTAAAATAAGTAAATAATGGTGTGTTATTTTGATAAAAATAAAATGCAATTATTTAAGCACTTCTGAAAGCAATTCATCTTTTTCAAAATGGTATTGATGGATAAAAATCTTCATTAGATTCCTCGGAGTGGATGTGTTGTTTATTTCTAATGAGAACAACAAATAAACGCCTTTATTCGCGATAAGTAAAGATTTAAAAATTGCTCATGTTTTTAAACTAAAATTTTCATCTTTTCACGGGGCAAAATATTTGAGTTTCTAATTTTATTTTCCCTATTATAACTGATTATATGAAATATTTATATAAAATATATATAAATTATTTTAATATATAAATATAAAATTAAACGCATAATTGCTATATGTATAAATATCAAAGGTAAAATTGCTAAAAAAAAAACACTGTAAAGGGTTATCCGCGAGCCTCTTACTAATCCTCTAGGGAAAAATTATTTCTCTTCAAGTATTGTTCTATAGAAAACTTTCTCCCGAAGAAGGAGACATGGTTTACGTAAATGAAGTATGATATTTAAGCATTAACTTTTAGGTACCTGGATTTGTAGCTAGTGGTTAGGAGTTAGAAGTTAGCGATCAGTGGAAAGTTCTGTGGGCAGTCGAGAGTTGCTCGACGACTGATTGCGGAGTAATTAAAGATTGTTAATTGACGACTTAGTCAATAAATTGGATTAGATTAATATCGACTAGAAGTCGAGTAGCCGAGAACGGAATTACGACTATTCAGAAAGTATGTGTGCAAAACGTTCTAAGAGTAAGTGATTCAATTCATATTTAAATTAAATATTCTTTTACCTCGCTTTTGCTCCTATACTTAATTAAAGGTGCATTTCCTACCCTGGGTTGTTAGAAGTATTTGATAGAATTATAAAATAGATTTGTTCCGATTATGGCTGATCTTTATTCTAACTCCCAAACATCGATGGACGTGACAGGACATCCATCACAACACAAATATGCACAAGTTTATTTAGTTGAATTTTTAATACTTTTAAATTATTTTTAAATTAAATATGTTTATAATATTATAATAAATAATATTGAATATTATATATAAATATATAATATTATGTTTTATCTCAGGTGGTTTGTAAGTATAATGGGAAAATATTTTCCTTTTTAATATACAAATCATGTGTTCTTTATTCGTTTGTTCATAATTTTTCAACGAACGTATTTACTTCGATGTATAATGTACGTATTACTGTAAAAAGAAACCTAACTACACTCATAAGTATCGTTATACGTTTCAGGGATAATGTAACAATAAAATTTGAATCTTTTTAAAAGTATAAATATACATTGTTAATAAAAGTATGCGCATTCTTAGAGTAAACTTTCACGGTAGATATGTAACCTTATTGATTTCGCGCGCGCGCGCGCGCGCGTGTGTGTGTGTGTGTGTGTGTGTGTGTGTGGTGTGTGTGTGTGTGGTGTGTGTGTGTGTGTGTGTGTGTGTGTGTGTGTGTGTGTGTGTGTGTGTGTGTGTGTGTGTGTGTGTGTGTGTGTGTGTGTGTGTGTGTGTGTGTGTGTGTGTGTGTGTGTGTGTGTGTGTGTGTGTTATACTTTATACGTCCTGAACACAAAAACTACATTCCTTTACTTCTAATGTGTATAAATTATTCTGTAACAAGAAAATATCTAAAAGCATGGGAAAATTAAATTTTTATAACTAACAAAATTTTTTAAAATATTCTTATTGAGATCAATTTGAGTCTTTTTTTTATTTTAAAAAAATTGCACTTAAATAAATTAAAACAACCAACGTGGGTATCTATTCTTGTCTAAATGAGGTAGATCTCTCAGACCCACTATGTCCACCTCCAATGGATACCATCACTTGCTAACATTAGAGGTAATGAGATGACTGATGGACTGGACAAAGAGGGTAATGGGAATGAAATGGCTACAGGAACTCCGCTCTCTTATCAAGGACTGTATTCTAAAGCAAAATCTAAACTAAATTCAATATGGCGTATTCCACCTACGCATCAATGATACACAGGAACATCCCCTGGCTCTCTGCTAGAAATCAAATGTGACCATGGCTCCTAGACTACTGTGGCAAGACTAAAAATTGGCCGCTTGAAATGTCCTTCCTTTTAAAAGTGGCAGAAAAATTCACCCCACATTTGTAAGAAATGCTGAGACCATCCAGCTTCACTGTATTACATTCTGAGATGCATCGAACTTTCTAGGGGGGGGGGGGCTTGACATCCGATCCCCTTGTTGTTATAGATATTTTGGTGTCAACAACCTTCTGGAACTGATCTGACGTATGTCAGATAGTTCTAGGTTAATCAACAACAAAACAACTTTATTATTCTAAAGAGAAATGCTATATACACTCGTGTCCATAAATTAAGGATAATGAAATTCAGGCAAAGAATGAGACACAGAAGCAAAACAAATTTGACTTATTTGTAAAGTCTATTTATTAAACAAAAGATAAAGAGCAAAAAAGATGCTATATGTTTGACATAATTAATAAAAAATGCGATTTTTACTCCCTGGAGCAAATTTCAAAAAAGAACCTATTTACAAAAAACAGTATAACATGGTTAGTATGATGGTTAATACGGAGTATGTCTCCCGGGCGATACAATACAGGCCTTACAACGCCTACGCATGCTGAGTATACAATTATCAATCTGATCTTGGGGAATATTACACCACTCATCAAACTATAGGGATCTTCAACATGTCACACAATCATATGACATGAACGCTAACAATCTTCTGTATCATGAAAATCCACAGACTTGGATTCGTGTCGAATCTGCAACCTTAGTCGTACAAGGCGAGCGACAAACCTACTCATCATGCCCTTCGAAGTTCCGGTAGACAGGTGGGAGGGGGTTGACGGGCTGCAATTCGTCGGCCAAGCATATCCCACACATGCTACATGCTCTATTGGATTCAAGTCCGGTGAGTATGCTGGCCAATCCATACGGGTGATATCCTCCGATTGAAGGCATTCGTCTACAATGTTTGCACGGTGAAGACGGGCGTTGACATCCATAAACAGAAATTCAGCACCCATGGCGCCTCGAAACAAACGTACATGTGGTTCCAGAATGACATCCCGATAGATGTGGCCTGTCATCGTTACACTCTGAACATGCAGGTCTGTTCTGGAACCAAGAATAATTCCTCCCCAAACGAGCCATCCTGCACCACCGTAACGGTGTCATTCAATGGTGTTCTCTTGGTGGTAACGGGTACGTGACGCTCTCCGTATGAAAGTCCGGTGAGAATCAGACTGCAATCTAAACCTGGACTCGTCGGAAAACATCACACAAGACCACTGTTGCGGTGTCCACAATTCATGTTCTATACTCCAGGTTAATCGCAGGCGACAGTGAGTTGCGGTAAGGGGAACACATCTGACAGGCCTACGAGCATATAGACCAATGTGCCCTAAGCGTCTGTACACGGTCTGCCTTGAAACTGTCGTCCCGGTAGCTGAAGAGAGCTGACGAGAGAGGTCTGATGCTGTGCTCTGTGTTTCTTTTGGAAGTAACTGCCAAATACCGGTCCTCATTTGGCGTTGTAACTCGGGGCGACCTGCGCTGTAACATCTACTCACATTACCATCATCTTGGAATCGTTGCCAAAGCCTGTAGATAACACTCTGGGCGATTCCAAGTTCCTCGTATACTTCCAGCTGGTTACGTCCACATTCCAGTCGTCCGATAATTCTACCACGTAAAAAGTCCTCCAAATGCTTCCTTTGTGCCATAACTATGCGGTTATTGCACTGAAAGGCTTTTAAAGCGCTTGTGAACAATTTTACTTCTTTGCCACCATTCCTTATATACCCCTCTCTTACACTCTCGTCATTGTGACGTACTATCCGCGCCATCTGGTGGTTTCCTGTAATTTGCATATTCTTCTTCAAGATGTGTGTGATAATTCTACAGGTGAAATTCTTATTTTAGAGTTCAATTTCTGTGTGATTCTGAATTAGCCTTAATTTATGGACATGAGTGCATATCAAAAAAGTTAAGAGATTTATTTAGAAATGAATGTAACATCCATAAAGTATTGTGTCATAAGAATATTGAAAGATAATAGTGCAATCGAAGTTTAATTACAAAATTCTCATGACTTGAAGACCTGAAAGAAAAGTTCCAAATAGTGAATACTTGGAATACATACACACAATCAAGTTACAAGATCAGATATACCGGAATATATTTGACCAAGGATCCAACCAATTTTTACAATCTCCTAAAAATCAACCTCATAATGGATGATGGAATTTAAATAGAACTCTCAGAACATCAGCACTCTACAAGCGATTCGAAAACCAAGTCGTTCTCTCATGAACTACCAGCGATTTATCCGAGGAACGTCCAAATTTTGCTCCAGCGACTACAGGATCTGCGAATGGATGCCGCGATATTCCATCTAACTCAGAGATGGCCTCTTTCTTAGCAATATACCAGAACAAGAATACTATGTATAAAGAATGTCAAAGAGGGGAACTAATGCTCCATGATCCAAGAGTGAACTTTAAGCAAATAATAGTTCTCGTGGATACAGGTTCGAATATAAATATCAGATCCAAAATTGTACTGCATTAATTCAATGTAAGGAAACATTTTTTTTCGATTGGGCCACGGATTTGTATTTACCATTGCAGATCTAGTACATCCCCCAGGAGTTGGTGTCACTTTTAAGTGGGGCCTTATGGAAATATCAATCCATGCAATGTAATTTTGACGCCCAGTTTCCTCCCTAGAGATTAGCACCTGAGCTCTGACGATGCGAATGGTACTAGGAATTTAATTTTGTCGAAAGCATCCAAGCCACACAGGAACTATAGGGATCTTCAACATGTCACACAATCATATGACATGAATGCTAACAATCTTCTGAATCATGAAAATCCACAGACTTGGATCCGTGTCGAATCTGCAACCTTAGTCGTACAAGGCGAGCGACAAACCTAACTACGCCCTCCAGCTAGCATGTGTGTGCCGAAAAATATATGGCTTACTTTATATAAAAAATCTACCATCAATAGAAAAATAGAGGTTAGTAAAATAATTACTTTACTATTAAGGATGCGAGAAAATAATAAAAGTATTAAATTCTCAATAACAAATGTAGAACTCCCATATTTAATTGTGCCTAATAAAACCATGAATAGTTTTGAATTAATTATAAATTTTAGCGAACAAAATTTATGTTTCAAAGGGGGGGGGAGTAGTCTCAAAATATGGTGAATTCTGGGATATTATAAAAGAAATAAAGTAAACAAAATCGGAAAAATAAGTTGCTTAAAATGAATAACAATAGAATTATCAATGAGGAAACTGTTCATCTTTTCATGTAGAAATAATTCTTAAAAATGACCATAATAATATTAATATAGTTATTTTTAATTATAAACATCACGTCTTCCCCAAAACCGAATTTGATGTGAATGTAATAAAAAAAAAATGTGAAATTAAGTATGTATGGGATTAAAATTGTTTCATTGATAATTTATTGTCACACTATGAGATAATACGGACCTCGTAATTTTGACCCATTGTCAAGTACTGAGAATGACAGATGTGCTGTGTAACACCGCACTCTCCAAATTTCTATATCATGCCAATATGAGGACCTTGAACTTCTATAGATTTAATCATGCGTCAACCTCTTTATATGTAGGATCTTCAATGGCATCAAGACCCTAACCTACGCCCGAAACAACCCCAGGAACTATATCATAGCCATGATGTTGTTCCGGCTCACTATAACCATATATTGTGTTTAAAAAAATATATTGATCTGAAAGGCTGACATATTACTATATTATAGGAAGAATTTTGTTTTTGTACAAAACGTTTCCCGTTGCCGGTTGTTTATTTTTGTCCGTCACAAAGATCTGCTAACTATAGCCAATGATCCCTGTAATTTCGATCCATGGTTAGTTGAAGAGGTCGTTTCTTGATCTAACACCTCTCTTTCTTCAACACAGAAAAAAAAATGTATTTAAAAAAAATACATTAAAAGTATGTTTATATATATATATAGCAATTAGAAACTCGACAACGCGCAAGTTTAATTTATTGTAAATACAATTATATATTGGGTTGATGCATAATTACCCGGCGTTTTTTCAACAAATTTTATTTAACAAAATCAATAACAATATTTAACAAAAACATGTTTAAACGATTATTTGGGAGCATAGTCATCGTCTACTTCAATTACTGCTTCCTATTTGCATGGCAGACGGTCAATTCCACGAGCGAAAAAGACACGATTCTTAGAGGTGACCCACGCTTTGACATCGGCCACCAAGTCATCCGATCGTCGATCCCGAGCCTGATCGTCGAAATCCGATGGCTGGCCTCTTCCTGGCTTATTCTTCAAGCTGGTATCACCTCATTTGAAAAGGGCAAACCACTACCTACACTGACTTTTGCTTATTGTTCCTTTGCCAAAAAGTTCGTTGAGATCGCGAAACGACTGTGCTGCTTTCCATTCTTTATCGAAGTGGTAGAGCATAATATGGCGAATATGACTATGGTTTTCGACACGCATTTTTCTAAGACAATAGAGAAGATTATTTTTATACAAAAATAATGAACAAAACGCTACTTTTCACTGATGAAAAATGCGCTGAAATAAACGCCGGATAATTATGCATCAACCCGATAATTTAAAAACAAATTTTTAAACTTCATTCATATTGGATATTTATCTGCTTGATAAAATATGTTAGTAACATGTAAAAATGCACATTTCTACGATAATATTTTCAGAAACTCTATCAATTATTATAAGATTTACATTCTCACATATATACACGCAGGCTATTTACAATTTCTTGTATTCAATAGTAATCCCGCTATCTCATCAAACAATGAAAGTACGAAACAAAACTGTAATACACATATTTTTTGTTTAAAAGATTTTATTTAATATTAGAAATCATTAGTACTAATTTCTTATATGTGTAGTTATTACAACAATAAGTTAATTAATAAAATGCAAAAATATGACGTCAAGACATATCCCGCTAAGAAGACTTTATAAGCCGAAGGAATACCTCATTTGAAGCTTTTCACTTAATATTCGCAAGGTACGTTTGCTTTGATTCTCTTAAACCTTCTCTTTCTTTTAGTGAATGTTTTTAGCAGTTTCTCGTATTACTCAACTATAGAAAGAGATTTTAAATTATATTACGAAATTACTGAAACTTCTGCGTAAATATTGTTATGAAGTTTTGCTGAAACTTTATTAAATTGTATAGAAATATTGCAATACATTAATTTATATAATTAGTTTAAAAGCTGTCTTATTGTTCTTGTTACTGCTCTCTATTTAAAAAGCATTTATTTTGCAGATGACCAACATATTCTTCTGCGCTGTTTGCTTGATAAGTGTACAGAATGTGTTGCCACAAGTTATTGACGAGACTGTAACGGATTATCCAGTGAGAGGGAGCCGTCGGCGAACGTCAGATTCGGTCTCCACTTTTCTGTCGGGATTGGGCGACTTGCTCTTAAACATAGATGAAACACTCAGTAGGCAAACTGCACCCAAAGTTAATACTGAAGATATAATGAAAGAACAAATGTATGATAGGCCTCGACAGGGTCCTAGTTATTTTGAACGAGTTCGACAAAACTACAGAGATATTCAAAAACGAGTTGGTGAATCACTTGGTATGCTTGACTTTCGCCTGTTATCCAATTTAGGATCTGTTAACGTTCAAACCAAAGGTTCTAAGTCTTCAGTTGATGTTTCATTACCGTTTTTGCCAATGAAGATGTCCGTTAATTCAAACCCATTTTTAGAAGATTCTACCCAAACTGATGACTTAATTCTAGCATCAACCACTGATCCTGAAATTGATCCAGAACAACGAAATATTCAACATTTTACTGGTGATGTTGACATGGATAATGCAGAAGTTGTCATGGAATCAAATTTTGCTTCGACTTTAGGACCTCACGCATTGAACATCGAGCCATTTAGCAACCAAGTGGATTTCGAATTTAACCATCATGGAGACCACAAAGCTCAATCGGAAGAGCTTAATCTTGATTCGAATGAAGATCAATCGGATTTTATGGATAGGGAAATTTCACCAAGGATTGGAAGGGAGTTTAAGCGTACAGAACCTCCTGTAACCGAAGATTCAACAATCAGCGGAAGAATTTTGGGAGATGTTCTGTATTCGGAATCTACCTTTGACAAAATCATGAAGCGTGTGATGAAGGACAAGAAATGGGCTATAGACTCGGACTCTGTGCCTTCAAGAATAGCAGAAAAAGTAAGACGAGCTCCAGAAAAAATTAGGGAGCTCGCTGATAAAAGTATAAGAGATAACACAAAGGAGCAACCTAAAGCACCCATTAGAATAAATGAGGATAAAAATGAGAAATTTGATCGTCCTGATAGAAATAATTTCAAGAAAAGGCAATCTATTCAGCCTTCAAACAATTTTGAAGAAATGAGAAAGCCTAAAACGGAAAATAAGCTTAATTTAAATCCACAACTCCCAATCGAATCGCAACCTCTTGTACGCAACTCCTTTCTTGGAGAAAGCGTCATACTAGCATTTACACCAGATGGAGTGCCTCTAAAATTGAGAATGGGACCCGAAATTAAAAATCCACTTAAGTTTCTTCATAAAGTTCTTAGTACCTACGATGTCTCCTTAAATATACCAGTAGGCTCCTTCGATAATATAGATCCAGTTGGTAAGGAAATTTTGCAATTGGGCACTGGAAATGGTGGAACGATGACTCGAGCTCTCTACATAGATCTATCGGATCAATTCCAGTTGGATTCGCTTCTCAGAACATTGAGATTATCTAAATTGGAGCAGTAGGGGCATAGTGAAAGGTAATTTTCATTGTATATTTAATGTACTTCATTGTGGATAATATAATGAAATTATCTACTTCATTAACGAAGTAGATTTTTACGTCTGATAAAATAAAGCTTGGATAAATTTCTATTAAAGTTTGAAAAATTAATATCCAAAATGCAGTAGGAACTTGTAGATTATCTAAATGACTTTAATGAAACTAGTTTTTAACCATAACATACTTAATCTCTCCATTCTCAAAAAGCGTAGCAATTCAAATATTGACTCTATTTTCTAAAGGTAAATCCAGTTCTCATAGAGAAATTGTAGTTTATTGACCACTTAAGACCATTGTATGCAACGAGATCTCAAATTATGTAATATACAAATATGAAGGGTGCTATGCTTGTGAACAATCTCCATAATTTAGTGCGCAACTGCACATAGCCCAAAATTATCTAGTTGCCAATCAGAGCCGCTTTATCCCCTCTCTAAAAATATACATTCTTGGTTGCTGGTGTAATTTACTCATTGTACAGTTTTTATTCGAATGTCTGATTCATACCGAATGCGATAGGATACTTGAATTACAAATAATGTGTAGCAAATTTCAAGTGCACTCTCGACGTTCTTTTAAATAATTTATAGAAATCAGGGTTCTGTTGAAGTTTTGGAGCAGAAATTGAGCTACTTAATTTAATATCAAATTATTTAAATTCATTTTTGTATTTAATAGTTTCTAATTTAATCTTTTCTCCTTAGGAAGCGAAGAATATTGACGAAGTCATTTTGTGAACTTTTATTCATTTCATGTTTGCTAGCTCATCAAGAATGTTGATCTGAAGTTTAAATGTCTTGTAATATTGATGGATGATTAAATCGTCTTTATTATTGCAATGGATGACTTTTTCTTTCACGCAATGCACAAAATTAAATTACCGAACATATGATTTTAAATTGGTTTTCGAGAGTTTTACTGATGGTGAACTTCAGTGATTAATGAAGATAATTTAAAAGAACAATTGATACAAGGTTTAACTATACGTCAACATATTTCCGAGATTATTTTAAGATGCTGAAGTTTGAAAGTGGTTTTTTGGTGGTATTTTATTCTGAAACAAAACTTTAGCTTCCAATTAAAGTAGAATCTTTAATGTTTTAATTGATACAAAGATTTTAGTGCAAAATGTATCATCAGTAAAGAATCAAAGTACCAATGAAACAATTTCGGTGCTAAATTAACTGAAATGAAACTAATATGGGGAGAGGGTTGGCTGCATGGACAAATGATCTTTTCGCCTATAAAATCTAAATTATTGTGTATTTAATCTAAAGTAGGTCACTTTTTCAAAAATACGAACTTGGTTGGAACAAACCTAGTACCATAGTCTTATTCTTGTGAAGTCCAACTAAACGAGCCAATATCAATAATTCTGATCAATTACGATTTCTTCAGAGTCTTATTTAATAAAACGAAGGATTTCAATAGTTTAGAGGTTCAGTTCGTCAACTTTGCAGCTGGTAATGTTAAATGGTCCTAATTCATAAAGGACTAAATGCGAAACGAAAGATGGAAAATGTTTAAATTTAATAAGCTAGCGTTATATATAAAGCATAACTAGTGATGCTCTAATTGGGTGTTCTGCACGATTAAGGGGACACAATACGATTCAATTGACAAAAATCTGTCAAAAATCTAATCTAATTTTTTAGCCTAAATTCTTTATATACTTTTCGATAACCTCGCAAAATTTGAAAGCTCTAAACTTAAACACAGAATTATGATGGCTTTTACGTTCGTTTTTATTCACATCCCTATGGGGTAAAATCCTACTTTTTTTCCCTTAAAAATTAAATGGCCAACTTTTATGAAATTTTCAGCACAATCTGTCTTGCATAGTATACACACATGGGAGAAACCAAAAAATTTCGAAAATCCTTAAATTAAAATTTTTTGTATGCGTAAATCGTACCATGAGTTACCCAAATTAGTTTTAAAAAATTCATAAATTTTTTTAACTAACTTTTTATTTTAGCATACGAATCTATAAAACAAAAGGGGAGGGGGATTAGTGTCCTTTGGATGAGGACGATTTGATCGAATTTATGATAAAGTCTATAATAACTAAATCTAAGATCAAGATCGGCTTTTAAAAGTTGATTTAATTATCGCGGGCTTGAAATTTTCTTCGAATATGGAACAACATTTTCTTGCTCATAATCTTGACATGGAGCATGCATTATAATCTCAACGTAATCTTAAGTTTTGTATTCCAGGATATCAAGAATAATATAAGCAACTTGAGAAACCAAAAAATTAAAGCGGCTGTTAATACCAGACTTGGTTACAAAAAAAAACTGTGGCCGTTAAAAACGAGTGAAATTCTTCATTTAAATCAAAATAGCCAGCTCTGTTAGTCGCATATGATGCATATACTGATGGTAGCATGTTTGATCTAGTTCGTGATATAAACATGCACGCTTGTTACAAAGTAGTAATTAATATAGTTAGTAATTTTTTTATTCCTAATTTCAATTTAGAGTTTTATATATTTGTTGTATGTACTTGTAGACTGAATTTTCACTCGACACTAATTTTTTTTTTGTAACAAAAATTGTTTTTGCTTTATAAATATATAAAATAGATTTTTTTTCCTACTTTTTTTGCACGGTATTTTGGGGGGGGGGGAGAAAATATTTAGAAGTTTTTCAGCTTACACGATTTCTTAAAATTGTGGAACATATCTCTAAATTTATAATTTGCCGCGTGTATGTTTTTGCAATTTTTTCCACGGCTTTTTAAGGAACGTAACTATTGTGTAAAAAAATAAAGTCGGATGAACTGCGTTATGATCTATGCGAATTTAAAGGGACACGGTAACCTATGGTCATTTGGGGGGGGAGGGGGTACTCGTAAGAAAATGCTCATGTGTACCATTTATGAATGAACCTAAAAAACATTTAACAATCTTAAGTTTTTCCCATTGTTTTTTTTTTCCAAATATTAAGTAGCCGTGGTAGCCTAGAGATCAAGGTAACGGACTCGTGGCTGGCGTGTTATGAGTTCGAGCCTAGTACCATTGAGGACCCGCCTTGTAGGAGGGAGATGCACGTTAAATCTGTTGCGTGAGAGTGAATATTAACGTCGCACTGTTCAACTACACGAGGGCTTTTGGCGACGGACTGCGTAATTTTGAACCATGGTCAAGTGATGCGGACGACACCTGAGCTGGCACCCCCTCTCCTAACTACCACACCAACGGGAGGAAGTTTGAGCTCTCGACAGATTTTACGTGCATTGCGCCCCTACACGGCGGGTCTTCAGTGGTGCTGGGCTCGAACTCATGACACGCTAGCCCTCATCCGATGCCCTGACCACTGGGCTACCACGGCCACGTTAAATCTGTTGAAGCGATCTGTCGAGAAACGTCTACCGGTTGGTGTGGAAGTTAGGATAAGGGGGCCAGCTCAGGTGTCGTCCTCGTCACTTGACAATGGTTCAAAATTACGAGGTCCGTCACCAAAAGCCCTCAAGTAGCTGAATAGTGCGACATCCATATTCACTCACTCACTTTACAACTATTAAAATTTGTAAAAAAAAATTTCGCTTATTGTCACAGTTCCTCATTCTGTGCCTGGATATGTGATATGGGTATTATGAAAAATTTTCCCCGAAGACTATGAAAAACAGTTTATCTAATTTAGGGAATTTAAAAAATATGTATTTTCTCTAAATCCTTATTCTATGTACATAATCATCAAAGGTTAAAATTTATATTGATCACAAATTCTTAGCTTTTTTTAAATCATGACCATCACATGAAAAATAGATATGAGGAAAATTTTAAACTTTAAAGGTGCCAGTGAAACAATTGAAATTTAGAATTCATTCTTGTATAGAATATGATATTATTTTTTTTTCATATTATTTTATTATTTTTCATTTTTATATCATATTGTTTTTTTAACGTAAGAAAATATTTGAGAGCTATTAGTTTACGGACCTCGTGATTTTAAATGTGGTCTAGTGACAAAAGCGACATTTGATACGGCACCTCACACTCCAAACACGCAAATTATTTTAAAGCTCGACAAATTTAACGTGCATCCTGCCCTTTACCCGGCGAGTCTTTATTGGCACCAGGACTCGAACCCATGAGTCGATGAAAACTAGTTCAAGGCCATGGTTATTCGAATACCGGTGGTTATGCATTTGGGATAACAACGTGAAAAGAAAAAATTTGTCGGAATACGTCAACTCCAAAAAAATGACCATTCTCGAGAACTGCATATCTGTAAAAGTCGACTCCAGTAACGAAGAGGTAGCTGGCCCACTTCGTAAGCCAAAGGTTGTGGGTGCGACCTTAGCCAGAGGGGGGGGGCAGCGGTAGCCTAGTGGTCAAGGTATCGGATCGTGGCTGGCATGTCATGAGTTCGAGCCCAGTATCACTAAAGACCCGAGTATAGGGCAGCGATGCACGTTAAATCTGTCGAGAGCTCCAACGTCCACCTGTTGGTGTGGTGTGGTAGTTAGGAGAGGGGTGCCATCTCAGGTGTCGTACTCATCACTTGACCAGGGTTCAAAATTACGAGATCCATCGCCAAAAACCCTCATATAGCTTAACAGTGCGCTCACTCACGCGACCTCGGCTGGATTCGATAGATTTTCTGAATGCGAAAATAGTAGGCACGCATGTATATGGTTATGTGGCATGTGAAAGATTCCTTGAGTACCAATTTTGCTCTGGTACTCTCGGCAAAATTAAAATAACAACAATACTTAGAGCTTGAATTAAAAAAATAAATCCAGCCTCCACAAATTTGGTAACGAGGCCGTCGCTAGAAGATGTCGCCGTGAAATGGCTCTTACATTTGAGGACTTGTCATGTCTGCAAAGGGGCTAAGTCTCTAAAATGCAGCTCTATTGGGAAAAAACATATCTGTAAAAAAACAAAACTAGTAAAGTTGTGATGTGTTCTCTTTTACATTAGCAGTGCCGGTTTACACATTGGGCGCTTAAGGTGGGTGCCCAGAGGCCCGGATAAGCTGGACTTAACCAGATTTTCTGGTTATAAATTTCAAATCACCAGTGCCAAGGGGGGGGGGCATGTATATCTTTTGCACCCATGGCCCGAAGTGAGCTTAAATCGGCACTGGATGCCAGCCCAGGTGTCGTCCTCGTCACTTGACTTTAGCTCAAATTTACGAGGTCCATCATCAATAGTCCTCTAGTTGCTGTTTTACGTCAATAAACTCTCACTCATTCAGAGACATTTCGGTTTTATGAGCAGTATCTCTTCATTTTTCAAAAATGAACTTCTCATTAACTAATGGAGTGACTACAAAGATGAGTATTAAGAACCATGATTACTAAGATTTCTCTCTTTGCGCAAAACTCCATATGAACGATATTTTCACAAACCATAATTCAATAACAATATATTCTATACTCTTCAGTAATATATGTTTCCTTTTAGCTTTTCTTTGAATGCATTAAATGTAGTTAGTTAAAATAAAAACTGGGGATAAAAAGAAATTCTTGTAATTTCAATGCTTTAGAAATTAATGTGGTTCAACACTAGAAACTAAAAGTGCCGCAAGGGTGAATTAATTTTCGAACTACGCCATGATCCTACTCAGCTTCTATTATTTCTTTAATACAATACAATAATTGTGTTCAAATGTTTCAGATTATATACTTTAAATAGTGCTTGACACTGTCCACATTAGCTGGTGCTTCCAAGATGAGTACTTGGAGTGGTGGGTGAGTAATGTTTAAAACAAAATTTTATGCATCTTAAAATTTCGGTGAAAACACATATACGAAGTAAACCTTATTTTCCATATAAAAAAGATCTTGATCAGAAGTTTAAAAATTATTGCTTCAAGTAAATATTTATACTTGGGAGCATTAGATGACTTTGTTTTGTCTTTCATGCATTATCGTATGATTTCAAACATGTTATTTAAATAAATTTAGAAACAACGGAAAGATGTCTTCTCTTCGTGCATCGTTAGTTTTTTCAACTCTAGAGAATGCACTGCCTTTTACCTTTTTAATCTCAATCTAATGAACTCTCAAGATCACGGTCTTGAATTGCCATGCTTAATTTCAACTTGTGCTGGTGATCTCCAAGCAGACATTTTCGGTCTCTATACATCTTAAACTTCTCTTTAACTATCAATATGTTACAACTCGTAACTTGCTTGAATTATAAGTTTGTGCTTTTAATTTTGTAGGAATATTTCTTCAGTGATCGTTGCTGCTCTATTGAGTCTGCTCTTTCCTCTAGTCTATGGAGCGCAGGCAGGACTCCTGGAATCCCTCCCAGGTGATATTTTGGAAACCTTGGTAAAAAACGAACCCTTGCTGTATGGTTCCGGACCCGAAGGTGATTCAAAGTCTGGATTCAAGAGTATACAAGATTCTTTAACTGACCCTTTAAAGATTCTAAAGCAACCTAAAGGCACTGGTGTAGAAATCAAGGTACCTTTCGGAACTCCATCTCATCATATGCCTTTATTAAAGCCAATTCCTGGATCGGGCAAATTACTAAAAGCTAAAGCATTGCCTTTGAAAAAGTAAGCTTAAATTGTGTGTAAATTTAATCCCTGCTTGATTTGATATTCCTCTGAATATAGCTCTTGCTAGTCTACTCGATGAGACTGACTTAAAAGAATTTGAACATACGCTTTTAACTTAATTTGATGGATTATATGTATGAAATTTTGAGTACCAAATTCTAGTAGCAGCTCATTTAAGTTTTATAACTTAAAGCCTGCTATAATCGCATCAATCGGGTGAACTCTATATAGACTATAGGTTCCCCATGCGGTACTTCGTGACTTTGCATGATTACTTTTAAATCTTCAAAGTCCTACCAGTAAGGTTTCGCTTATACGGGGAAAGCATTACACTCCTCGCCTCTTTCTTAAAAGAAAAGACTTTAAATTTGAAAAACGGAAGTATAATTGTATTTTGCTCTCCAGAGTCTTTGGAGAGCCAAGAGCAAGTCCATAACCTGTCTTGGCGGACTTCTATTAAACAAAAACGTCTGCCAATTTTCAAGTCTGTAGGTCTAATACTCGTAGTATTAGACCTACAGACTAGTCTTTTATCCCTTTTATGTAAATATTATAAAGGACTGAAATATTGCAGACGAAATGCTAAAAGGATATTTTGCGGAATATACACTAAGAGTTTGCATCTTGAAATTAGTCTAATATTAATCGTCGTATGATCTTGTGTCTAATTCATAAAAACATATTGTATAATTAATATAATTTTGTCTTAGGGTTGCCGTGAAGAAAGCCATTGGTGCTAAAATTTTGGTACCAAAGGCGAAAAAAGTTAAAGCTCTGAAAGTAAAACCAAAAGTTTACTCGCTGAAGCCAATTATTCACGTAATCGAAAAACCAGTACCTGTATTCCATAAAGTGCCAATTCCAAAGAAGGTCCTGATTCCGAAGTTTTATCCAGTGAAGAAGGCCATACCAGTTCCGAAGATCATTCCAGTTCCTTTTAAAGTTCCAGTGAAAAAGATCATTCCTAAAATTGTCAAGATTCCAAAGCCTTTCCCAGTGCCAAAGTTTGTCGCTGTCAAGAAACCTATTCCTATCGGAATTCCTTATCCAGTACCAAAATTTTATAAAGTACCAGTTCCCAAACCTGTACCTTATGCTAAATACATTCCTATTCCCATTAAGAAAAAAGTAATTATCTTTTATTGTTTGCATTGTATTTAAGACTTCAACTTTATATTAACGGCTATATGCTTCAATTGGAACTAAACGGAATCAATTCCTCTAGAAACATTTAATTGTAAAATGTTTAGTATAGGGTCCCAATGCTCTGTTCTAAGGTCGTGATGGAGCACTTTGATTCGGAGCTCTATGATGTTATGTCCGAAGAATGAGGATACAAATTTAGATATTCTCATTCTGTTGCACTTCGAAAATTTGGGGTGGTGGCCGAGTGGTCTAGGCATCGGATCATGGCTAGCATGTCATGAGTTCGATCCTAGTACCACTAAAGACCCGCCATGTAGGGGAGCGATGCACGTTAAATCTGTCGAGAGCTCAAACGTCCTCCCGTTGGTGTGGTAGTTAGGAGAGGGGGTGCCAGCTCGGGTGTCGTCCGTGTCACTTGACCATGGTTCAAAATTACGCAGTCCGTCGCCAAAAGCCCTCGTGTTGCTAATCAGTGCGACGTTAATATTCTCACTCTCTCGAAAATTTGGGTCAGCTGACTGACGAGCCATCGACCATGTATTGCACTGAAAACTATCAAGGAAGGAGAGGTTTTCTTAATTTTAATGCCGAAACGCAGTGCCTTGCGTCATTGCAAGCTTGTAGCTTGGCCCAATCCTGGCATCTTTAATTCGTTTACACACTGTTAATATGGCTGTCGTAATCGTCTAGACAGTGCCTCAAGATGGCGGGTAGCTGGAAGAATCGAGGCGGGAGGAGATACCACAGGGGTTGACAAGGACCTTGGTAAAAAGCATGAAACACGGATGTGAGAACTACGTAGCTGTAAGAGCTGATCATGCATCCTATTGGACATGTTTTTCCTGTCTGACAGGGTGTCGGTCGGTCTCTGAGCTGATCAAGTGACTAGTTTACTTGGGGAGCAGGTTGTACCCATTTTTTCCATATATTGGTCTCTCGTCTGATTTTGGCTAGGTTTAGGAGTTTTATTTGCTCTTTTAGTCCTTTTTATTGCGAAAAACTATCTGTCCCTTCTAATGTTTTCACCAGTGCAGTTCTAATGCGAAGCTAATCTTGATGGGAAGTGGACTAGATGCAACTCGTTTCGCATTTAATCTAGCATGTTTAACTTCTAAAATACCTGAAATGGATCATTCTAAATACTCGATCCATTATAAAGACTGGTACATTCTCTTGCAATTGGACTAAATTCGGCACAACATGTCAAAACGCGACGTATCTCTTTATTGCATATTTCATGATCACTTTTTCATTATAACTTGCGTTTCGCATTTGCCTTCAAAAAATAAAGATGGTATCTATTTGAATCGTTGCTGAATTTAAACTTGCGTATTTGTTGGATCCTTTTGAAGTGCTTAACTATGAATCGTAAATGTTTCAGGTTCCAAAATTTATTCCTGTTCCAGTTAAGAAGATAATTAAAGTTCCCAAGCCTTATTACGTTCCGATTAAGGTTCCCTACATCACAACAAGCTATATGAAGACTCCAATGGTGGTTAAAGTTCCGTAAGTTTCTAATTCTTTAACAGTATGCAGTATCAATTTATAAATATAAAATGGTGACAGAAAGAGCTTTTAAAGCGTTAATCGATAAAATTCATTCCTTCGATAAATTTTAGATTAAAATAGTCTCACTTGGTACTTCAACTGCTTGAATTTCAACTCCATCTTGAAATTCAAGCAGGGTTTGTGGCAATTGAGGATTCAGTCGTCTAACAGCAATTCATTCTAAAATGTGGCAGATGGCTTCGATTGAATTTACATTGTAGACTAACGGGAGACTGAACTGTCGGTTTTACGTTTTTGGATGTATTGTATAACTAATCTAAATGCTAGGTATCCAAATTGCAATGATCCTTCTAACATAACAAAATGCTCGCGATTAAAAAGGTTATTGTAGCCATTACGTTTGGAAATGTCGCATGCGACTACATATCACAAATGCGGCTTCAGTCGATTACTCGGCAAGAAAATTGCCTTGAAAGTCTAACTCTCAAAGTTAGAAATCAGCTCAAACTTCGAACTGAATGATTTACAATAACGCTATCATTCTAAATGCTGCTTACTCTCATTTCGGGTCATGAATTGACAATTCTGATTGATTCCCTCCACTTTGCAGGAAGTCGTATCTATTGATTGATGAATAACATTAAGTTATAATAATTTTAGTTAATTTCTTTTACAGTGATATTAAGAAGTCTAATAAGTTTGTTCCCAAGCCAGTGAAATTTGGAAAGAAATACATTCCCAAGCCAACTAGGGGATTTGGAGGAAAATTGGATTTTATTGAACCTGAAAGCGAAGAAGTCTATAAAGTAAAAGATTCAGACTCTGTTAAAACTAATCATTATTAAGCAACGAAATGTAATGCTCTTGAAGAGAAATAAAGTTTTTAGACTGTGATGCTTAATTGCGTTGAGTGGTAGTTTTGTCATCGAAAGCAGTACTGCTTCTTAAACTGAGCAGCCTAGGATTTGAATCCCAATTCTACAAAAACCAGACTTGGTATAAGTTAAGAGTAGGTATACCAATCCATGTCCACCTCGGCATTTAACCATGCTTGAATTGCGATGTACGTAACAAAAGCCTACCTATAGTTGAATTGGTAACTCTACAAACACCAGTTCAGTTTCTTTAGTAATTTAGTTTAAACTCCTAAGCGATAGGATTAGAAATCGGTGGTTATATAAAGCTTTTTACATTGACGATGAAACTAATATGTATCTGATCATACAGGTGAGAATATACCAACCGAACTAATGTGGTTTAATGAGCAAAATGAAAGTTCTAGTCTCGTTTGAATCAAATTCTTGAATTAGTTTACCTAATTAGCATGCAGCTTAATGTCTATAGACCAATCTAAATTTAAAAAGGTAACCTATTTCTATTAGTAAAATTAATCTCGCTTTAACTCTCAAAACTTAACTTGTAACTGGATACATTTTGGTATACATTATGGGCTCGGAAGATTTAAATTGTGATTAATTACTAGTGACGTTATCGGATTTTACTCCGATTAGAATGGTCTCGGAATTTAAAACTTCAATTTTTGTTCAAATCTTATTACTTCCAGAAATATTTAGAGAATTGTTAATGGTTCATACATCGCCCTTCATTCAATACAAAATTGTGTCCAATTTCTTCACGCCACGATAATTGGACCGATGTATTTCTTAAATTGAAACGTATCCAACTAGACTTAGTATGAACTTTCTAGAACCCACCACCATACACACAATTTCCGTACATAAGAATTGTGTCAACTCCTGAACTAGTGGAGAAACTTCCAGAGTTTTACGTTTTCCATAACACAACCATTTAAATATGCTATTTATTCTTAACTGCCTTTAGAGTTTTTAGTATTACTTCATTTTGTTTTTAGAATTGAAGCATCAATCATTTGACGCAAGACTTTAACAATTACATTAAATTTACTGCCGAAAGTTAAGGACTGTAGTTTAACGTTAAATCCGGTTTTAAAACTCCGAAGTCTTTTAACGTAGAATTCTGCACTTAAAACTAATTTTAAGATGGGAATCCGATGAGAGTATGAAAACACTTTACCTTCCGAAGAATTTCTATATTTCGCGCCGGATATTAACATAATCTTTTGCAACATTAACACTGATGTAAATTTCCTCTAGTTGCGATAGGAGTGGCGGAAATTAAGAATCTCCTTTACTTTACGATTTTACATGAATGTTTATGCGAATGCAAGGCTTGATGCAATATTTCCTAACCAGCCCTTTACTGGAATCTAAAGAGAAATTCAATAAATGAAACTAAAATTTAAGTTATTTTTATGAGGTATGAAGCGACTTGAATTAATTTATAGTACAAGACTATACGATATTTTATTCCTTACTGCCAAAAATATATTCCAAAGCTGTACACACTCGGAAGAGTAAAGATTTTAAATAGAAACTTATGACTGCGGTATTTAGTAGTCATGATCTAATCTTGTTGTATTTTGACCTTAATAGAATTACGACTTGACTTCAAAAATCCCTTGTACCCGAGTGGTCTAGGCATCGGATCGTGGCTAGCATGTCATGAGTTCGATCCCAGTACCACTGAAGACCCGCCGTGTAGGGGCGCGATGCACGAAAAATCTGTCGAGAGCTCAAACTTCCTCCCGTTGGTGTGGTAGTTAGAAGAGGGGTGCCAGCTCAGGTGTCGTCCGCGTCACTTGACCATGGTTCAAAATTACGCTTACCGTACCCAAAAGCCCTCGTGTAGCTGAACAGTGGGACGTTAATATTTACTCACTCGCTCAAAAATCCCTTCTCCAGCATAAATCCACGAGTAGCATTAAATCGGAGGTATCGGCTGAAGTGTCATTCTTGTTTGCTCACTTACATGCAATAGTGCAATAAAAAATTATTGCAGACCAACCTCGCAAGGCATACCAGTTGAGTATAACTTTTAAACAAACTATGAACTAATGAACCAATATTTCTCTTTTTAAAAAAACTTCTAAAAAAAATAGTCTTCTGTATTTTGCAAGTAAACTGTTTGTTTTAAATTTGGCCCGTTATCCTAAAAGCAATATTTTCATTAATAAAACATAGCGGTATTGGATATTTTTAATAATGAAATCTCTTTTCCCTCCTTGTAAAATATTTTTAATTTAGTTTCCCGTTGTTCAGGGGGGGGGGAGGGGAATAATCGGGTATACTGAATTTCTCAACTTCTGGGAACAGACTTAATCTAATTCCTATTTTGATAGACTTGTTGCGGCTGCAGTATCGTGACCGGCATAGTCGAGTCGTGGATTCAAGTGTTGATCCTATTGAAGATTCACAGTGTAGATGGGCCGATGCACGTTAAATATATAAAGGCTCAAAGTCCAAGTTGGTCGAAGTTAGAGAAGTGGGGTACCTTCCTAATCAATCGATCTAGGGTTAAAATTGCATGGTCCATCGTTAATAGTTTTCTTAAGTTCTCTGTTGGGCAGTATTTAATTTTAGAATTCGTATTTTCTAAGACAGTCTGCCTTTAATATCCCTCCTTCATAGTTTAACAAATCTTATTTAAACCTAATTAAAAGTATAAACTATTTATACCTGCATTTTATAACATTTTTTTGTTTCAAAGCATATAATCAAAATTTTAAGACATTGCAAGTTTAGCATAGACATCTGCAGCTTCAGATGACAAAGAGGTATGTGTATCTGCCCCTCACTCCTCTACGTCTTGCGTTCAATAAAATAAATTTATAAAAGACTGGATGAGTTTTTGGACTGCTTCTACATTTGGACACCAACCTGCCGGTCAAAAAATACTTATCAATCCCTTACATTAACCCTTATCCTTCGCACGCTGTTTTCAAACGCCATTGTGTAGCTAAACAATGCGACGTTAATATTCACTCACTCGCATACTGTTCAGTTTTTAGCTAACCATGGCCCATTTCCGTATTAATTGATGTAAATTTAAAAAATTAACCCCAATTTTCATTGGGAATGAGGATTACTATGCATTTCATAAAAAATTTTCATCTTACTGAGCCCACCGAAATATCGCGTAAATTAAGGTTTAGCTCTTTAGTTGACAATTCAAACATTCATGTGAAGTTACCTTGATTTCTTATTTTTAAAATAACAAAATTCAGTAAATTTTTCTGCTCCAATCCCCCTTTTTTTAAATTCAATGAGTGCACAAAATGCTCTATTCTGATTAGTTTCATTCAACAGTTAACTAAATATGTAAAGCTAACATCTTAGTTTCTTATTACATTTTCTCTGTAAATGACTTTAAAAAAAATTTTAACTTGATATATATATATATATTCTGTGAATGAAAGAAACTATATAATATTAATGTTATACACGTTCTGTTTTAAACTTTACTGAATGAAGGAACTTCAATTCCTGCAAAACAAGTTCTGTTTAAATTTGTCGGCGAACTACTGTACAAAAACAAGCCCTCGGAGAAGGTCGAGTGCGGGGGCGACTTTTTTTCCTGGGGAGCGGTTAGCGGCCCTAAGCTCTTTGGCTAAAGGCATTCCCCCAATAGCTCTCCCATTGCTTTAAAGCAGGGGGTGGCCAACCCACGGCACGGCGAAGTTGTAGCAGTGGCACACGAAAACTTAATAAAAAATTTTAAAAATTTAATATTTTTTTAAAAATCTTATTTAAATGCAATTGTTTTAAACAACAAAACCTCAATTTATTTTGAATAAACTTAATGTTTAGTAGAAATTTATCGTGTAGAGAACGCATCTGCTTTGTTGTGCAAGTTGGGATTCCAAAGCTTTTTTTACTCGCGAGATTTTGGAATTTGAGGGAGCGTATCTTAAAATATCTTGAAGAAAACACTGGACTATAGTGAGAACTTGCTACTCTAGAATGAAGACAAGCTATGTGATTTAGCTTTTCTAACCGATATTAAAATAATTTAGATTTAAGATTATAGAAAAAAGATTGTATTTTTTTTTTTGTACCTTATAATTAATCAAATACTTTCTTTTGTTGATAAACTTTTGATTTTTCAGTTTGGATTTTGGAGAGAAAAAATTAACATGTAGTTCCTGCTTTAATGTGAAATATCTACCAAAGTTAACAGTGCTCCGAGATGTGACAGATTTAAAAATTTAGTACCCATTTTTTGCACGCCTCTTTCAGTGCTAGGTTTGATGATTTTCAAGATGATAAAAACTGCAGATCTTTTCACAAATCCTTTCTCAATTTCTCTACAAAATGTTAATTACTACCCACCTAAAATCAAAATTATTGTATACAGTATCATACTACACTGAAAAGCAAATATAAGGAATTCTATAGAATTTTAGAAATTTGTACTAACAAGCAATTTTTCAAATTTGCACGATTTGGCTGTCAGATATTGTTGCAGATTTGAATCAATATACGTTTGTGAACTAATGTTATGTATTATGAATTTAACAAAATCAAAATATAGTTCAAAATTAACTGAACTGATTAACAATAAAATTTAATTTTGTGCATTGGCCTCATTTATTGCATTGCTTTTAAGTTTCCACTACTTAGAGCATATTTTTAAAGCCCAATTCTTTGTTTTAAAGTTACATTAAGCCTATAAGTAACATTTTTTCTCCTTTTCATTTGTTCGAAAAGTTGAAAGTGTCCCACCTAATTATCTTTTATCTGAAAATGGTACTCTTCCTAAAAAGATTGGCCATCACTGCTTTAGAATGCGATACCAACGAAAAATCAAATTTTTAGCCATGTCAACTTATATTAAGCTGTTTTCTTATCTAAAAAATGAGTGAATTTTCAAAAAATAAATTAAAATTTTAAAAAATTGAACACAAGAACTCCTTTAGATGCATATAAATTTACAAAGTTAATTATATTTTTAATTTTTGAAAAGAACACACCGTATTATTCCTTTAGACCTGAAGTTCATTAAGTTATAATATAGATACATATCATATACAAGTTCTGCCCAGTGAGTTCAGAAAGATAGTCAAAAATAACTGAAACATAGTGTAATTTAGCATCTTTACAAAAAGCAATTTTTTAAATGGTTTTTTTATTAAACGTCTAACGTTTATTAAGTTACGATTGTTAAATTTCAAACTCAAACTTTGAGAAATATCGCCAAGTTGGCTAAGAAGTTCTCTATTCCGACAATCCCTGATATTTTAATGCAAATTTTCTCCCACTTTTTAAATAGGGAAACAAAATAAAGTTTTAGCGAATTGCGCGCGCATGATATTGAAAATTCTATGGTAATATTAATTGAGTTTCATAAAAAGTTTTGATTACTTTAGTAGTTTTGATTAGTTTTGAAAGTATTTATTACTTTGAATTTTTTTAACCTAATTATACAATGTTCATATTTTGCACAAAATTTTTCACTTATACTGAACCTAGATATTTTACATGGAGGTATTACTTTGAAGATATACTATGGAGGCATCCATATAATGTCACTCGCCGAATAAAATTAGGGAGCTTTACGCAATACTTATTTAATCTTCAGTCTTTCGAATCCTCAAACCTTTTAGAATAAGTACAAAGACTACATGGCGGAAGATATTTTGCGACGAAAAACAACCAAATATGCCTTTCAGTGAACACATCTACAACGAAACGCAAAGGTTTTCAGAATGGTTAGGAAGAAGCTACATGTTTTTGGAATGATTAGCCCTAGACGTGTCGACGGAAATGGCTTCGATAATAAGATTACTTGATAATTAAACTACGATTTTATAGCATTGCAACATCAAGTAACAGAATTTATCCCTCAATTAACTCCAGAACAAAGTCACTTTTTCCAACAAGTGTTACGCAAACTAGAATCCGGCAGTGGTACACTCTTTTTTTTCTCGACGCCCCTGGAGGAACCGGAAAAACGTTTTTGCTAAACTTATTATTAAGGACCATCAGAAAAACCCAGAAGATAGCAGTTGCTATGGTTTAAATACGGAACATTATGCAGAGACGCAATTGAAAATTGGTTATGGATGTTTGGACGCAAATGCTGGAGGTTATATTTTACTTTCAGATAATTTTGTAATGTAGAAGAAAATGATGTAAATCTTATTGCTCAAATTTACCCGGGCTTGCAACAAAATTTAAATTAAGATCAGTGGTTGCGCGTAAGTTCAATATTGGCGCCTAACAATGACATTGTCCATAAAATCAACATGGAAATTTAA
>BMAO01021175.1:0-22279 GCA_019973975.1 Trichonephila clavata | reverse complement strand
TTGTATTATTCCTCATAAAATAGTCAACAAATTTTTTTTCAGATTAAAATTTTAAAAGTATCAAGTTTTTCTGTAAGCTAATATTAAAATTATTGAATATTTATTTACATGGTAGATCTAAACGATTTCGTTTTGAAAATTAATTTAAACTAATATTTTTTAAATTTCTGATAAAGTGACAAAGCAATTAAATTGTATCTGTTGTTAGATTTTATGAACATTCTATTTAAATATTTTTTTCTTATATTACTTTATATGGAATAGACTCTTACAAGTTAAATATAAGCAATTTTATTTCTATGCACTCTTAAGAGTATTATGGAACTGCACAAGTATAATTTATTTTTATTACATTAAATTATGTTATCTATTTTTTCTTAATGCCATCATTTATCAATTAATATATGTATTAAAACTCTCAACGAACAATAAAGTATATTTTTATATCGTAAATCAACTTTTATATATATAATTCTACATTGTTCCTTATAAATACTAGAAAAATTACTTAACACGAAAAAACATCAAACTTACCTGGAATTTCCTCACCTATTATTAGAAAAAGAAAATATTAAAATATTTTTGCTTGCTAAACTCTAAAAAACACATATTTTTTAATAAGTTAATCCATCTCTTAAATTTCACAGTCTAATAATAAAAATTATATAAAAATGTTTTGATTTAACACAGGCTTGATAGCAGTTATAAAGATTCAACTCAAGAATATTTTTGGAGTTATTCAGATATCACCGTTACTGTTACTGTTAACTGGAGAAAGCTATGTAAAGCTAAACACAATATTTAATATAATTTTTCTTTAATGTCTTTCGTCTATGTGTTCTATTAAAAGTCTTAAAAATTGAATTGGTTTTCTTGTGTCTCTATATTCACCATGGAAGAGGAATTGTTTAAACTGTAAATGATTAAATTTTTTTTTTTTGCAATCTTGAATACTTGTAAGCAAACATTATACTGCAACCGCAAAAAAAGTTCACAATTCATAACTGTTATAAAATACCTGTTAAAATATTTCGGTAAAACTTCTATGAGTTTATGTTTTATAATATTAATATCCCATGATTGTATTATCTCTACTTTATTATAAGAAAAAATTTATGCCGTGGGTAGCCTAGCATCGGACGCCAGACCGGAAGGCCTGGGTTCGATGCCCGATGCCACCAAATACTCGCCGAGTACAAACGGTAAACGTGCTCGTTAAATCTGTGGACCCGAATAGTGTTGCCATCTATCGTGAGCAAAATCGTGCTGTAACCTTCATGGGCTCAAAGCTTAGGCTAATGGCAGACGTATCTCTAGCCCGTTACCATGATAAATTTCGTGGGCCTCGATCTGACTTCGTCAGACAGGTGGCATAAGCAACGACAACACAAATTTATTGATTTTGAGCTTAGAAAATCTTTGTGGAAAAGTGACCACTGAATTACAGTGGATATCTTTTAATCAGCCTGTCATGGCTTTCTAAAAAAGTTTATTTAAATTGTTTTGATAAACTTCTTTAGAAATAAGGTACAGGTTGTTAGACCTTTTTTACGAGAATTCCTGGACTTAAGGATATACATACAGTATAGTAACACAGAAAAAGTAATTTTTTTATATATTGTTCCGAAAGGGATAAATATGTCAAAAATTATACCAAAATAGGGTTCTCTATACTTTTTACTCAAAAAATATAAATGCAAAAAAAAAAAAAAAAAAAAAATTTAATATTTCAGATAGGTTTTTTTGCATTACTGATATCTATATAATATACTGTTTTTTTGTTGGGTTTTTTTTTTTTTTTTTTTTTGCTAATAAGTACACTTAATTGCAGTGAGGATACCTCATAACATATTCAATAAATACTATTTTAGTTAAAGAAATGTTAAGTTATCACTAAAAACTAGTGGTCCATAGACTATTCCATTAATAAATCCACACTCAAACAATTTTAACTTTTGATAAATATGAACTAATTTGTAAGTAAGATTTGATAAAACAATGTAGTTTAAATTTTCATACCATTCACAAAGAAATTTACAGTACAGTAAGAAAATGCTCTATTTTCCCCTACAATTCTAGTTACTCAGACATTAATTAAATTTTTTTTTTATATTTAAGTGTTTGATAGAGAAGATAATCCTGATTTTTGCAACATTAAATAATAAAATGGTTTTGAATTTTGTAAAACATTTTATTTTATTCTACAGATTCTACTTCTCGGAGGGAGACTAAATTGAATCTTTGAATCTATCCAAATTGATTAAATACAGAAAGGAAATGCTCTTTTTCCTTGTTTTGTACCAAACAGCAATTTGAGATGCAGTCCAAAAGTAGACTGATGTTACTAATAGTACTTTTTTCATTACAGAAAAAATATTCAAGAATATATATATAAAAGGGATTTAAATTTTAGTATAGTTTAATATATAAATCTTAACTTTGATAGGGAATTACGTTACAATTCAATAATTTTGCAAATTTGTGTTTTACGTTGACTTCAGACTGTGATACTTACTTCCATTATAAGTTCACACTTAGAGTACAAGAATCAATTAATTTAAAAATAACTATTTAGTTCTTACTTAGACTTGATTGAATGTCGGACTTATTACAAAAAGGAACATCTTACGTTAAACAATTGGTTTATTTGCATAAGTCTTATTTTATGTATTAACACACTTTCCACAAGTGCATTTTGGAGAGAGTCTAGATACTTCGAGAGAGAAAACGACGTAGTATTACTATAATTTCTATTCAGGACTTTATGTGTATCTCTAAAGAAATGTATATTTGGCAGATAAATAGGAAAACAACCTCTAGAGCAATTATAGACTGTTAAGAATTACAATATTTATATAATCAATAAAATTATTACGGAAGGGCGTCCAAGTTTTTAAAAGCTTTTCAGCCGTAAGAAAAGAGTAATTTTAATGTTTTTAAAGTTTGATTGCAGCCTGATAAGGATGAGATCCCTATTCATGGATCAAAAGAATTAATGATATTATTTAAAATATTATTCAAATGAATTATTATGACTAATTAATGTGTGTATAAATTTATAAAAATTATTTAATATTACAGTACCAATTTATATTAAAGTAATCATATATGTTTTAAAATTTCATATGATTCGATCATCAATTCCAATGATTTTCAGGGAATAACTGTTACAATACCTTACATAAGACATGAGAGATTTCAGATTTATTCACGGCAGTTCTGAAGCTATTACATGCAGCTATGCATCTGAAAAGTATATCACATAACTATCGATATGTTTCTGTTCCTGTTTTACGACTAAAAATTTTTCTGTTCCTTCCATAATTTTCTCTCTTACGCGTACATATCATTCATCATACTATAATTTTAAAATTTAATAACAAAATATTACCCCTTTTCCCTCATCACTGAATAAAAACTTATATAAAAATTTAATAATGACTTTGAACCATCTGATTTCAAAATTAACAGGAAATAAAGCACTCACAGATTTAAATAATTTCAAAGCAATATATATTTTTCATTTTCGTTCGATTGTATTTTTCTAAAATGACTTACATGAAGATAGTTCTTTTATTAAATATACATGAAAATTTTATAAAAATGTATATGCCGGAACAGAAAATATGCTTTACATATTTTTACATAACAAAGAACTCCAGGAAATGTATTTGGCTGTATTCATATAAAAGTAAAATTATATTGTAGTATCAGAGTAATTATTTCTTCGGAAGATGCATTATGCAGAACATCTTTACCAGTTATTTTACGAGTATTATTTACATTATTTTATGATATATGTTTCGGTAGAGAGGAGAGGATCTATTGAACCTAATGAAACAACTATTGCTAAATATGAATACTGAAAAACATAATATAGTAATTAAAATAACATGAATTGATTTGAAAAAAATGTAAAAAATATTTTTCTTCTGATTAACATAACGAAAAAGTCGATTCCGAGATAAAATGACAAAATATTTAATTTTCATTTTTACACCAGTTTTATTCTTAGAAATATACATCGAAGTACAAAGAAAATCACACTACATATTAGATTTTCTGAAATTTGTATTGATAAAGAATTTTGAAATTTTGCTAAACAGATGCAGAAGTAAAATCAGTTGCGTAATTTCTTTTAGCTACATACATAACCATTATTTCATCGGATATAGACACCAACTATTAAAGGTCCTTAATGAGAAAAAATAGATAAAAATATACCAATTAAAATTTTATTTCTGCCCTTCAAAGCTATTTATTTCATAAAAACCATTTTTTTCATTTAATGAGTCATTATTATTTGCATTACTTTATTTAAAATGTATTGTATGCTATATATAAGCATAAAAATAATATTATGTGCAAAAAAATATAGAACAATGTAAGGCAGTTAAGCAAGAGTGAACACAATGCATGTCCTGTTTTTTCTTATACAATTATTATTATTTTTATTGACAACCTTAAATTTACATAAACTTATAAGCGAATAAACTACAGTTAGTAAAACGTTTTATAATTGGAACAGTTTTTACTATTGCAGTTTTAATTACATAACAGTTTACATATTAGCTTATAACTTGACATATTCTTATTTTCTATGTTTAAAGTTGTTACACAAGCAAGCAACAGCGTGAAATGACTTTTGTTAATTTTTTTTTGAAGTAATATTAACTATTTTATGGACATGTAATATTTGCATATCCAAATTCTATTAAGAATTCATTTATTT
Organism: Trichonephila clavata; assembly: GCA_019973975.1. Lineage (NCBI taxonomy): Eukaryota > Metazoa > Arthropoda > Arachnida > Araneae > Nephilidae > Trichonephila > Trichonephila clavata. The sequence goes on along the minus strand of BMAO01021175.1, from coordinate 17,547 downwards.
TTATATGACCATTATAAAAGAGCTAACACAATTTGTGTACATATAGATACTGTAAGTAGGTAACTTATGACATTAGAACTGAATTATGGATAATATTGTCATCCTTTTTCATTGTTATCATTAATTATCCTCAAGAAAAATATTTTCTAAAACCTTATGTTATTATGCCTCCGTACTGTTATTTTGTTGTTTTTAAAGCAAAAATAATGTACAAAATATTAAAAGGCAGCATTTAGGATTTTCTTACAAATAAATTTACTAAGTAACGTGGTAAAATTGCAGTAACATACATTTGACAGTTAATTTACAAGAAATATGTGGTACAAAAGTATAATTGAAGATTTTGATTTTTAATTTTTGAATTCTAATTTTTTTTCTAAAACTCAATATTTTGTTCTCTGTTCTGTTTTAAGAACAAAGATTGGTTTCCCTAATGGAATTTCACTAAACAGTGAATAATTCTTTGTTAATGTATTTTTATTTATTTATTTTTGATGGCTTATTTCTTGAGTTAAAGTTTCCGAATCTCCCAAATGGTTAAATAACAACGGATAACTAAACTTTAAATGAAAAATACAAGAGTCTATTACTTAAATAAAGCCTCACAAAAGGACTATTTGATGGAAAAAACATATTTTTAAATCTGCAATTATTCAATAAACTTTTCCATTTTTAATCAAATCACGCATAATAAAGTTTGACAAACGTAAAAAAATTGGGTGCGATTATTTTTTAAAAAGGTAGAAATTTACGAAATACTTTTGTCAAAATTGAATAAATTTCAAAAAATCGGTAAAAAACAAGTTATGGGAATCCAATTTTTCAAATTTTGTTTTCTCAGAGAGAAAAACAAGCTTTATTTCATGATGTAAGCTAAACTGATTACGAAGATTAGAAAGTAGTATAGAGAAATTGGAACGTTTGGTCTGTGAAAACGTACTAAATTTCTTTAATTTCAGAGAAAAAAATGGCAAAAAATTATTATTTATTTGAAATTGCACCATGTTTTGTTGAAATAAACAGCCTATCCGATTTCGGAATTATTCGTTTGATTTCAGTACGGAAGAAACGATGGCAGTTTTAAAAACGACGGAAATGTATCGATCAAAATATATATATTCGAGGTCTCTACGATATATGGCATTACAGGAGTTTCTACGTTTAGAGATTAGTGAGAAGATAACCTCACTTAAACAGATAGATACGTTTGTTTAATCTTGTATTTATATGGTGTATATATATATATATATATATATATATATATATATGCGTACGAGAGAGGTATAACTATCATTTTTCAGGAGCCCAAAATGAATTTAAACAGAAATAAAGATTAAAATTCCCGCTAAATTCCTTTCCATTTAGAAAGAAACACAATGATTAGTGTTGTAATGAAAATAGTATTTTTAAAAACAAACATGAAGAAATTAAATTACTCGGATAAATGAATGTCTAGTTTTAATACTTTTAATTCAAAATAAATTATTCGAAAAAAATGACGCATTATATTTATGAGTTTACACTGAATCATGATTTTTGCAAATAAAAAGTGATTTAAACAAATTTTGATTATTCTTTGAAGACTATATTTCTTTTGCAATTTTTTTCACAGTCGAATACCTTTTCCCCAGCTTCATGGGCAGAAACGAACCGAAATAATCGTTTTTAATTAAGGGATCTCAGGGGTGTTAATTTTGTCTCCAGAGGTGAAAATATAAACAATTTTCAAATAGGTATACTTCGTTTAAATTTAAATTAAATAATTCGAATCTTTTACGCATTATTTACAAAGGATTATGGTTTCAAAAAAGAACAAAATGTTTGAAATATAACCATAATTTTAAAAATTATAAGCATATGCAAATAAGAAATAATTTTGTAATAAATATTAAGTAATTCTTATGCCTCGCACGCTATTTTCTAAAATTTGTAGCCTTTGATGTATAAAACTTTACAGAATTATAAAATGTATCATACTCTTCACACCCTAGTAATTTAAGAATAATATATCTTTTGTAATTCAAAATATTTGAAAAACATTGAAATTTTTTTAAATAAATTTGAAAATATAGTTTTCTATTTTTTTAAAAAAATTAATTTATTGCTCTATTTATTTAAAATTACTACCTTGTAATGAGGGTACATTTGATTTTATAAATCAACTTGTTGCTAATAATTAAAGCTACTACTTTTGAAAATAACATGCGCAACGTAAAACTTAATTAATATTTCTTATAGAAATATTTCTTATTTTCATATGCTTATAATTTTTAAAACTATGATTATATTTCAAACATTTTATACTTTTCTGAGGCACCATTCTTTTATAAATAATGTGTAAAAGATTCGAATTATTTAATAATAATTTCGAAGAGTTATATGTATTTGAATATTTTTTCTTTCAGACATCTAGATAAAGATATTAATAGTCTTTACATGTAGATGATTAAACTTTTATAAGAATATAAAAGTAGATTTGAGATATAGTTTGAGCATTGGCGCTATAATCTTCTTATTAAACATCGTTGTTTTTAATATTATGGGAATAAAAAAAATTAAATAATTCTTATCCATATACATATGAACTGTTGAATGATAGTGATTGTCAAGAGTTTCTTGAATTGTTAACGCATATAAAGTTCTTAAGAGTTAAAAGTATGCCAATAGCTCAAAAGTGTATTTCGAGACAAAATACAGTTGTACATTTTTTTTTTTCTTCACAAAAATTTTACTACAATTTTTTAACAAACAGGCAATATTGTTAAATTAAGGTTAAATTTATAATAGGAAATAAAATAAATAAACAATATTTGTTTAGTTACTAGACTAAAGTGAAGAATCTGAATGCGTGTCTTACAATACGGTTTAAAATTAAAACACATAAAAAAGTGTGTGCTTATGACCACACGATAGAAGTGAAAACTTCAAATTTTGTTATGTTATTTCAGGCATTAGTTGGGTGAATAAAAAACAAGGGGATATATTAGTATTGTCGTATAAAATTATTTATTCATATGTCTATACTCATTAAGTAATGTTTTTTTACAATATATACAATCATATGTGAATTAATTGTATTCTAAGAAGGAAACAATAGGTTTATAGTAGCTGAAATAGATTATAAATACTTTAGATTCAAAATTATTTAAACATCTAAAAAAACCTGTTAAGTGTTATTCCATACTTCGTCGTGCTTTCATTTGGAACATTTGATATAATTAAATTGAATTTTGATTTTGAAAAAAAAATAATGATTTGGTTTGTCTTTTGAAAAATCTACATTAAAAACACCACTTAAAATCATAGGTTATTGTTCAGAAGAACCGATCTGGCTTCAGTGTAGGCAACTAAATTTTTGTGAATGAATTCGATAATTTTCTCTACACTTTGATTTAGTGAAATATAAATAACAAACATTAGAATTATTTGTCCATTTTCTGCTCAAAATTTCTCTGCATACATTTCTCCGATACATGACTGACTAAACCCAAATGATTTTGTAGTGTTTGATGCTACATTCATTCCTCTATATAGCATAAAAATGAATTATAGGAAGTACATGCACATTGAATAAAATACGAATCGATAATTGGATATTTAAATAAATAAAACAGGGAAATATAAAAAGCAAACATTAGTTTAATTGGCCTTAAATTTCTTCATTTTTCGATTATCCTTCGCCGTAAAAATTTCTTTACTGCGCTATTTTGAATAATTATTTAAACACATATTCCCGAATGTAATGAATGTATTTTTTTAAAATATGAAATTGCAGGTGTGTCGCAATTTACAGAGGCCGTGGGATCTTTGTTTTTGTTTTATTTTCTCACTTTAGGATCAGAGAAGAAGCAAAGTCCTTTAGCTGGATCTTGTAAAGATATGTCTACGTGAGGTCCACCTCTAGTAGCCATCAAGCCGCCAGCATTTTTTATATTGTTAAATTAAGCATTTCAAAAGATTCCAATTCAAAAACTCGGTTTCGTTTGCGCTTGACGCTAAATCCGCACATACCAGCAAGTCTTATTACACTTCACCAAGAATAAACTTGCGATCCTTACGCTCAATTGTCAAAGTCCGAGGGCTCACCAAAGAGATTTCGATGTTATTTCCCAAAATTGTACGTTACTCATGTTGGCAGAGACGCGGTTAGATAATGACGAACGTGTTTCGATACCTAATTTTTATTGCTGCGTACAATTTAAACGATCGGGCCACAGAGCAGCTGGTGTTACGAACTATCGCAAACAGAACAAAACACATATTGTGGCTCTTCATATGGATATTAATATCGTCAAACAAATGGACTGGGTATTGTTAGTCAAGATATTGGGGACATATGCGCTTCAGAATCCTTATTTGAAAATGGACAAGCAGAGTGATTTCGGTGGTCGCATGTATTTCTCCGAATAAAACGGTTCAAAAAATTAAAGATTTCCTGCATTTTTTTACTTTTAGCATATACCGAAGGTGGTTCTGCTCTTTTAAAAAAACTATCACTCGCTTTGCATGATTTTGAGTAGTGATTTTAAAGTTAACTTCAGTTTGCTAGAAGCCGAGCCACTCCTAGCTTTTTTGAATGATGAACTCGAGCTCGAAAGGAACACAAATCAAAATGTTTTGACAACTAACAGTGGTATTGCTATTGATGCTGTTTTTCAACGGTTTTTAAATACTTTGAAATCACAAGTATATATGTCATATTTTAGTCATCTTAAGTTATCATTACCACTCTTCTCCAAATTGAACAGAAATAATTATTTTTGGTAAAAAATTGCATTACTCCTTGTGTTAATTAAATAAAATTTTCATTAAAGATATCATTATTCCAGAGAAAATTATTTCCAATCATACTCGATTCATTTTTTTCAGGATTTAAGTTGCTATTGCCAATTTACCACGATAACATGTCAAATGTTACACATCGTATGCGACTACTGTACGGCTCCTTTTTTTTCTGTGATACTCTGGTAGAGTGCCAAAAAAGAGGAGAATTTCCTTCGAGCAATTTCAATTTTTTTTTATAGCAATGCAAAAAGAATTTAATCAATTTAAAGAACTAAACATAGTCTAACAACATTAAAAACATATGCAACATTTCAGGGTAATTGCAGCTTAAAATTTCGAGGTATTATGTTTTATGTTATCAGAAAAGCTTTCTATTCTTGAAAACGTTATAAAAGAATTATATTTCCAGTTGTAAAACGTAATGACATAATGTTACAGCAGATATAACTTGTTTTTCAAATGCGATAGAGATAACATTGAAACACATTCGTAAGTGAAAAATATAAAGTTTTAATATAAATCATAAGCAAAAATTTTATATATTATCCCAAACCGGTGCGGTGCAGATAGTGACTGATATATTAAGTGCACAAAATAACTAATTTTTAAAAGTAAATATTTATATGATGATATGTTTAGATAACATAGAAAAGTATTTTACTATATTTTAAATCTTATAGTGAATCAGGAAGCATTGATTACACAACAGGCTGTTTTTAAAATTTATTCACATTCTAATACAGAAAACCCAAAATATATAATAATACATTTGGCTCACATGAATATGTATAAATTCATACAATAATGATAATTATCTATTGTAGATAATTTGCTGTTATTAAAATTTCTACATTAGACCTGACAAATTGTCCTTATATCTGGCATTCTTCACTGGTCAAAATAAAATTCTGAAATATAATGTTTTTAATAAATGTGCGCAAATCTTCATAAATATATTTTTAAAACAAGCAAACACATCAATCACATTTATTTTTATTTTATATAGTTTCGGAAAAAGTTTTTTTATCGGAATTATATTCATGGTATTGATAATAAATTTGAGAGTGATGATGATAATGATGATGGATTTGAAAATGATAATGAGTTTGATATGTGAGTTGATACAAATGATTTACTTTCCAACATATATTATTCGCCTTCATAAACATTTTTATTCAAGGACGAAATATTACTCTACTAACTATCTTTCAAAAATGTTCGCATATTTTTATTTAATCTGATCACATACAATACGGGCTACACATTTTTTATGTAAACCAACCAATTATTATCAAAACAATTCAAATTTGCCTAAGAGCAGATTAACTTTAAAGCCTTAAATTTCGCATGAAAGTACTTCTTTATTGTAAATCACTTAACTCTCAGTTACAATCCCAAGTGCAGTTTTACAGTACATTGTTAACAGAAAAAAATTATAAAATAAAATGAAATGAAATTGAGGATATATTTTATAATGTTTAAAACTTTGGGGGGATTCAGTTTCTATAAGAATGAACGGAAATCTTTTATTTTGTTCTCATAAGTGTTTTAAGGCAAGATATAATGTGAATAACTAGTTATTCTTTATCAGATAATTTTAGGCCATATAAAGGCACATTTCTATAGATATAAATGTTCTTTTTCATTTCTATAATATACATGTAATGAAAACAACTCTACACTTCCAACATGTATAGAATTGTTTTCTTTCAAGAAATTACATATCGTATATTCTAAACTAAATTTTCAGCAGTTCGTCTTAGATCTAGTAATACAATTAATTAAGGTATATCTATTTCTTCAGTTCTATTAAAGTGATTTTTATTGTAGCAAATAACCATGTTAACTCAAGAGATACGGGAAAAAATGCTGTCTATTTTAACTAGTAATTAACTTTCTAATCTATTTTAACTACTAATTAACTTTCATTTCCTATATGAAAATTAGAGCTTTTATAACTTTTTAAAGCGTTTTTCAGCTCATTGACATACACTTTATAAAATAAAGTTTTTTACTCTTATTTAGTTTTATTGTAAGTGCATAATGAATCGAACAGGAAATGTGTAATACGGTGGGATAAGCATGACATTTTTGATGCAATTTTATGAGACATTTCTTTAAATTGAGATATAAGTATTTTTTGTTTGTTTCTAGATTTTTTAAAATTAATTATATGAAAAGGAAGTTAAAACTATACAGATTTTTTTTCCATATGCAAATAGGAAAAAGCTTTTGAGAAATAAATAATAGCGGGAATGTCGTCCACTCTAAGCAAAAAATGTATGAATGATATTCTTTTGAACATTTACATGTTTCATTTATAAGTATCAAAAGGACCTTAAGATAAGGGATATTTAAATTTTTACAAAAAATAGTTTATCTTACTCGCTATATGAAATCTCTCAAAAAACAATGCTAGTACTAATAGTCTGTATTAATGCAGAGTTACTTTTAAAAGGTACTTCAAAACTACTCTAAATATTAAACGTCCACATTTCGAATTTTCCAAAAAAAAACTAATTTTGCGCTAAGGGCGTTTTAAATTCGGTAACTGCATGATGGAAATATCATTAACCTGAAAAACAACTTCGTACTTTTATAAACATAATAAAAATTGGCAGACAAAATTAATCCAGAAATTATTTTTTTCTAAATTTTTATGAAATTCTAGATTTTAAATTCTTTTTTACTTTAAATACGTAAGAATGAACTCGTGAATCAGCGGTTTTCCCTAGATAAATGTATATAGTGCATGATTTATCTTAAGAAATATTGATTAATTTGCAATCTGCAATCCAATTACGTTATTTTAATTAATCTAAAGCTCAAATTCCCATGAAATTTAACTAAAGTATCAAATAAAAAGATACTATCTTAAATTTTTATCAAAATTATGTAAAAAACATGCTATTTATTAAGATATTGTTTTTATAGAATGAATGTATTTATACGGTTCTCTGAAATTTCAAAAAAAAAAAAAAAAACGATTTTTTGTAGAATTTAGGTTGGTTTTTCCTAACCAAAATGTCTAACTTTATATATGTTATCTTTTAAACTAATTTCAAGAGTTAACGTACGATATAAAAACGTTTTAATATAAGAAATATTTATTTTTCGAGCATACGCTTAGTTTTTTTTATATATATCCATCGAAATGGAGCAATATAGTTAGTTTTACTATAAATTTGGGATGATACACAAATTGGGGTGATTTAGGTTTTAAGACGATTTCATTTTGTATGCTTAAATTGAATTTAATATGTTTTAGAAATAGGCTATATATATATATATATATATATATATAGCCTATTTCTAAATACATATTCTAATACATAGGAATATATGTATATATATATCCTATTTTCATTCATAAGCTGGTAAATGACATATTGCATTAAATTATAACTATATTTAATTGGATGTTAAAAGTATAATTAATAGAAATTACTATCAATGGTAAAATATTACGAATGATATGCATTAGCATACTAAAAAAACTGTCGTTATTGATAAAGTAAATACTCTTTTTCCCATACAGGAAAAAAAAGTTTATTTTATTTTATTTTTAGAGAGCTTCTAAAATACACTTAAAGTACAAATTGTTACTCAATATTATCTCACCAAGGTTATTCTAATGAGAAATGAAAATAAATGCGTTGATAAATTAAAGTTCACATTTTATTTTTCTCAAAGACAATAAGAGGAATTTCTAATATATTGATTGATATTCAAAGTAAGGCAGGCTAACATCTAACAGGCTTTAATTCATAATTTCGTTATATCTCAAGCAGCTTATTTTCTCTGGTAGATACGTTTTATCGTGGAGATTCTTTTATATTTTCTGAACGTAATTATTTTATTCCGAAATTCACACCATTAAATATTATTTTAGATCTCCGATTTTATTATTTAACTATGCAAAAAAAAATTCCAAAGCTTATTTTCTCTGGTAGATACGTTTTATCTTGGAGATTCTTTTATATTTTCTGAACGTAATTATTTTATTCCGAATTTCACACCATTCAATATTATTTTAGATCTCCTATATTATTATTTAACTATGCAAAAAAATTCCAAAGCTTATTTTCTCTGGTAGATACGTTTTATCTTGGAGATTCTTTTATATTTTCTGAACGTAATTATTTTATTCCGAAATTCACACCATTCAATATAATTTTAGATTTCCTATTTTATTATTTAACTATGCAAAAAAATTCCAAAAATATAAATATTTTACATTAATTTTATTTTTATTCTGATTCATGTCCTTATGGAATTAAAAACATGATTCCATGAGTAAAAACTAAATTATATCTTCCGATAAAATTTTAATCTGTCTTTACCAAGATCTATGCAGTAAAAAATCGAAGTTTTTGGATACTCTGGTTTCAATTTTAGTTTGATGTTCGAGTTATTTTTATAAGGATTTTATTGTTAAATAAATCAATAAGTTATGATTAATACAAAATATTTAATACGTTTTAATAACCTTTATGTGATCCTTTTATATGTATACTCTTGAATTTCTGCAATAGCATTTCAAAATTATGAAGTTAAAACTTGCCAAAATGTATTAAATTTATTTCAATAAGATCTCACTTATCTAATTAATGAAAGAAGAAATAAATAGTGACTCTATGTTACTAACTCTGTTTATTAGACTAATTTTTTAGCCTTTCTTTAAACTTGATAAAAAAATTATTGTATATATTTTTTTCTATACTTATACAATTTAAATTTTTAATAGGTAAGTTTTGTAACAAAGATGAAAAAAAATTATATAAATTACTATGTCTGTATTAAAATATGCATCTAATTAAGTATAAAAAAGGAAGTGCATTTTAGTGTGCAAAACAAAACACAGAGTGCTAATTGAAGATCATTTAATAAGGAACAAACAAGTATGCGTAATATCAAAACTTATGTCGATATTGTTATGTAGGGTATTATGTTAATTATAAAAAATAATGTATAACATTACACGTCTTAACAAAAAAGTATTTTATTTGTTTTGTTTTTTTAAGTATTTGAAACATTAACTGGTAGAATTTCAAAACAAACAAGAAGATGCATTCAAATTTATTGATATATATCAATGAAATTAATCATAATGCAATGTAATTACTTTACAGTTTAAAAGTAATACACACAAAATAAAGAACAACAGAAAATCAAATTAAAAAATTTATTCATCGATGTTCATTTACAGAATTTCTTACATTTGTAAGAGATCAGACATAAAATGGGTTATTTTTCTTTAAACGCAACAACTTTCAATAAATCTTTATTTACATTCATTTTTAACTCTTGCCACAGATATTCAATCGGCTTTACATAGTATAGCAGTCATTTATAATGACTGTTGTATAGTTGAATGAATACTTTGTACATTTTCTCTGGTAATAATTTTCGAAAAAATATTCAAAGTTATAGTCTCTTTAAAGATTCATCCAAGCATCCAATGGTTTTTGCACTATTAAATAGTTCCAATGTATTGTTGTTTACTAACGTCGCGATTTTGAAGTTGCACGAGAAGTACTGGTGAAGATCCTTTGTCAAGCGACACCTTAACTAGCATCCCAATCACCTAACCACAACAATACATCTACGTATGGAGTTTGAATCTTACCACATTTAACGTTTATCAGTGCTTCTGTACAGGAAGCTTAATAAATCCAAAAGAAAATTCGAAATCCTTTAAATTTTATAAGAACAATTAGAAAAACAGTAAAAAAAGAAACTATCTGGATGTAATGGTTGAGGTGCCCCTGAAGACATGTATCAAGGGTAGTCTTAGCAATGGGTATGTAATCTCAGGCCCTATAACTTCTCATTGATATTTTTGGAAATATATCTAGATTATATTCATATTTCTGGTACCAGAACTTCAGGGAATACATGAAATTCACGTTTCGCAGCATTTTTAGGTCAACTGCTGCTTTTTTCATGTTGTTTTCTATCATGATTTAATGATTCCTGCCAGCCTAGTTAAATGGTTTTCATCGCTCCAAAGATAAAATTGTTTTTGACAGAGCTATTGACCTATAATTCGTTTATCTTGCGCTTCTTTTGGCTTAACAATAGGTTTCTTCTCTAAGGGTAACACATGCCTATATAATGCTACCAAGCATGCCACTGGTACTGTTGTCAAAATAATAGATTTAAAAATTGTAGAGAACAGAATATTTGAGCTGATCAGTTATTATAAAAGAAATTCTTTTAAATGCCTCCTAAATCAGGAAATTACAAAACAATTCTGTGAAGTTTGAAATTTAATCTAATTTTATGAGGCGTAATAAGATACTCTAGAAAACAGGTTTTAGAAATTGATTACCTTTATTTTTTTTAAAATTAATTCATATCTCAGCATTAAAGTTTAGCTCTCTTTAAGCATGTAGGGTAGCTATAAATTTTCTATGCCTAAAATAAAAAGGTTGCGGAAGATATTAGAAATATATATATTTTTTTACATTGTAAGAATCAATAATATGTGACAATTGTACGTTTAAATTAAATTTCTCTTTTGAAGGTTTATCTAAACACTCATTTGTCAATCTCAATTAATCATACAGAATTTATTTTAAAAAAATTGGATTCAAATATATAAATTTTTATACAAAAATATTTTTAGTGCATCCATTTTTTAAAAATTAAAGCTTTCCGTTGGTTTTGCCTATTGTAACGTTTATTACGATAATTTAAAATAAATATGAATTTACAAATTTATTACTCATGAAATTGGTTTTTCTCTCATCGATATTTTTTTCAATGATGGTTTCGAAAATGGAAGAAATCGATTTAGAAAACTATTTGTAACTAACAAATAAATTACCAAAATTCCCCTCCTAAGTGTAAAAACACGAATCAAAAACAAACCGATATTCTTAAAGATTTTTTATTTCGATAATATTAGAATATTGGCATTAAAAATATGTATTTTATGAATATCGTTTGTTCTTTTTCTTTAATATTTTCAATTGTTCTTCTTCGCCCATTTGAAAAACCAACTTTCCATACCCATTAGGTTTCGCAACATTTTAGTTCCTAAAATAGATAAGCATTGTTTTATACGGCCCTTTTTTATAGAAAGCAAAATTTCTGTGATGTTAATTATCATTTATTAATCAATTACTAGAATGAACGGAATAATGAGAGAGAGAAATTCCTTTAAATTTAATTTCGAATAACGTAATGATAAAATTGGATAACAACTTTTACAACTGCGCTGTTTAGAAGAGGAAATGTTCAAATGGCAATAATATTAAATAACAAAAAAAGAAATATAAATCAAAATTTTTACTAGGAATTAATATCCCGAACTGTAATTTTAAAAGTTTTCGGTATGATCAACAAATAGTATATTGAATTAAATATTCTCAAAATATAACATAGCGCTATAGACAAATCTTACGAATATTAAAGAACATACTTAAAGTAAATTATAAATATATTTCAGGAACTTTGATTTCTTGTGAATGAAACTAATTTAAAATTCATTCACATAAAACAGAAGATTCATAATTTTTAAAATCAATTTTTGGTTTTAAATAAATGTTTTTAATATATACGCGTCGATAGCAACTAGAGCTGTGTCATTTTGTACTAACTTCTAGTTTTAAGATTAGTTTTAAACTCAAATAAATTCTTTATCTTCGTTATGCATGTACATTAATGGACAAGGAAATGTTTATTTATTACGTCAAAATAGTAATTTTAATTCGTAAATTTCATTATGAAAAGTAAAAAATCGAATTTTGTAATACCAACATGAATTTGAAATTAATAACACATAATAAATTCCAAAATAATCTATATTTGTAATATTTTTAGTTTGTGTGTGAATACTCATTTAAACGTTCACATAAAGATCATTGCCTTCATTTCAAGAGAATATAAAAAATATTATGTATGTGTTGGAAATTAGTTGTGACAAACACATAGTCTGCATCAACTGAGAGTTTTATAAGTAATTCATCAAAAAAAATATATAAAGAAGTACAAGAAAATCGACTATGTACTGTAACATTCAAAATAATTAAAATTACTCCATCAGTAAATCTTGAAATACAAAAAAATATATATGGTACATTTTATAAATAATAGTTCATATATCAAAAATACACCTTAAAATATAGCACAAAATTATTATTTAGTGTGTTCCTGAAAAACTGATTTAGATTTTTATGCGCGAAAGGAGTTATTTCACTAAATATAAAATAAAACAAACAAACAAAAATGGGAAGATGTATTTCCAAATTGAGACCAAAAAAACTCAATACATAAATAATCTATATTCCTTTCTAAAGTTATCGTTATGCGTAGTAAAATGTTTTATTACATAGCATATGAGTGGAGGAGTTGTGATGAACAATTTCAAATTGTAATAGAGCACTTACAAAACCCTTTTTCAAAATACATGCTTTTATTAAATCAGTGATTTGACATATACAATGCATCTGAAAACCAATTGGAAGAATATTTGCGACTATGCGCTAGAAATGCCGTGTCCGTGGTCTCGTTTTCTGTTTCCAATGTATGAAAATAACAGTTTAGTTACCTGCATCATTACGAAAGAGCTGGTCATCTTGGGAACCTAGAAAACGAAAATTTATTTATACAAATACTAGTATACACATATTCTATAAATCTGAGGGCGAATTACAAAATATTTAAAGCTAATAATACAAATTTCCATCCACTGATAATTTTATGAGTCGCTGAAAAGTAATGTAGTTGAAATGAGATAAAGGTAAAAAAAATTAAGATAAAAATTATACAAAGAAAAATGATGTTTGAAATAAAAAGAAATGCAATATAAAACTCTATGAATCTACACTAGTATGCAAACATAAGCAACAATGTAAATTTTAGCAGACAGGCATGAAGTTGGAGAAAAGGGTTATTGCAATTTGTACTATTATAATGCAATTCAGTAGAAAGGTGATGCGTATTCAAATGTCAGGAATAAAACTTTATAGACGACGAGAGTGAGCTCAAAACGCTTGCGATTTGCTCGCGCAGCTCAAGACAACAATAAAAGGAAAAACGGAAGAGAAATTAAAGGTATTCGCTGCAAGTGCAAGCGAGTTCCTTCACAAAACAGGATTAGAAGAAATCACCTGGATGACTTCATACCTGGGAAAATGATCGGAAGGATGGAGGCGGGTTGTAGTTTGACTAGTGTAACTGAAGAGTTCGGAAGCAATAAAAGTATGGTACCGTACGTTTTGAAAACCTTCCAAATTATTGGTACAGCTGTTAGAAATTTAATGGTGGACATCCTAGGAAAATAGCTGCAGTTGATGGCTGGTATATTGTTATGTAGGTGAAAATAGCCCGATACCAGTCAGCAAGTGCCAGTGCTTAAAAACTGCTCACAGCAACAAGGCGACAAGTGTGGTTTACTGTGGCTGGATCCGTCACAAAGGTGGTATTCATTCGCTATCCTGAACGCTGCGTCACCATTTAGAGTGGTGTAAGAACACAAAAACTGAAAATTCCATCAATGAACTCGTGGTGTTTTCTTTACTATGAGAGTCGTTTCAGTGACACAAGCGATTCTTAACTCCAGTTGATTTGAAGACAGGTCGGGACACGGTTTCATCCCAGTAGCATCACGGAAAGAAACCGTTACGGTGGTCCTGGAGTTGTCGTCTGAGGAGGCATTATGCTGAATGGGTGGACTGGGCTCCACGCTTTCGATAGAGGTTCTGTAAACAAAAATAGCTATTGTAAGAAGGAGATCCTTCACCATGTGCGTCTGTTCCAAGGTGCAGGACCAGAGTTTTTTTTTATGGATGACAGCCCATGACCACACCGGACTGCTGATTTTCAGCAGCAACTGGAAAGGGAAGATATCATTCGAATACATTGGTCAGTGTTTTTTCCGGTTTAAGCCCCATAGAACATGTGTGGTATGCTTTGGGGAGATACCTTGTGGCACGATTAGATCTCCGGGGAACACCCATTAACTAAAACAGATGATTGAGGAATGGACACTATTACCTCAAAAACTGTCGGACAATATAGTGCTGAGTAGGGAGAGACGGGGAAAAGCAATCATTGCAGTAAGGGGGGAAAGGGCATATCACATAATAAATAATATATGCTTGTTGTTCTTCCTCTTGGACATATAATCATGTGTAATGATATTACGAGTTCAATTAAGCCTTTTTTGTTTGATTCCATTGTAATCATTTTTTCGTAACTATGCTTTCGTCGTTGCTTAAGTACAAAATGCTACCCCTCATTTCTGAGTTTCATGTGTTCAGATGATTTCTCGAGAAGTTATGGTGAAAACAACAACTGTTCCTTAAGTTTTGACCACCAGTGTAGTAGTAGGGATCTTGTCTTACACAAGCATGTGGGGTTTCATCAGAATACAAAAGTCTACAAATTCCTATTATTGAGTGTATGCAGTATTTTTCTATAATATCAATATAAATTATTCACCGAAGGCTAATTCTAAACCTGAACAAGCATAAGATTCTAACAAGACCTTTTTCGATATTTTATTTAATTATTTTTACTAAAATTAAATATCTAGATTTATTTTCTATTTTCCAATAGTTACGATGCCTCTAGAGAACACTTAATGATTTCTCAGTACCTTTTCAATTCCTCTTTCCAGTCATTACTTTTTTACATATTCTCTTATCAGGAACGAATATTTTCTAATTAAAAATAGATTTGGTGCATTAAAACTTAAGTAACAGTTTATAACACTAAAGGTAAACAATTTGATTTTAATACCATTGTCTTTATGGTTTTCAATAGGATGCATATAAAGTAAACTGGGGATTTATTAGTAATTGTGGAATTAACTACTTCAATTTTCCAACAATATATGCATTCCTTTTTCCCAATTCTTATTTCTAATTTTGTCAAAAATATTTTGAAGATCAATAGTTGCTCGAAATATAATTGAATAAGTAAAGTTTGGACTAAGTGTTTTATGTATAGAAAAGTCAATTAATGTATTATCTCAAAACTATATCAAATATTTGTACAAAAATTTGCTTAAATATGCAATTTTTTCCAAATTAAATTTTTTTCTAGAGTTATAGAAAATATACACGTTTATTCTAAGCTCTTGGACCTTTTTCAATATAAATTCATCTAAAATATCTTATTGTTTCCCGTTATAATGCTACCTAAGGAATTGTTTACTAACTTGAACCCAGGTCAGCAACAGTTTTCGATCCTAAAAGAAAAGGAAAAAAACGGTGTCATAAAAGATTAGCCAAAAGAATCCACATAATGTGCAAGAAATTATAAATGTTAATGATTTTAAAATATCCTATATATATAAATATACATTACCTGGATAAAAGTCATATTCGTCAGTGTTAAGGTACGATGAATCAGCAAACATATTATCTAAGAAAAAGCATAAAATATTTGTTATATAATAGCATTTTTGAATAATAAAATAATTCAACTTTTTGTTTTAAATCAGATAAAAACTGTAGCTTTATTTTATTCGAATTCTATAAAAATTGCAGGTTTTTTTTTTAATTAATTAGAAATGTATAAATTGTTTAACCAATAAAATTATTCACGAAACTTTTTAATGAATGTAAACCGGATTCAATATTAATAATGATAACATAATAAAATTCAACAAAAAAAATCTTCGAAATTTGATCGAAATTACCAATATGAAATTTTTTATTACAATATATATAAGTGAGATTTTCGAAAAAAGATATTTTGGAAGCTAATTCAAAGTTATCATCATTTTAATTGAAATGTCTACAAAAATTGTTATAATTTCAATTACATGGAATTGACAATATATGTAAAATTAGCTGTTTACTGAAAGAAAGTTTGTTTTAATTTTACTTCACAAATTGTAATTTCAATTTAGGAAAACCAAATACTCAGCAAAAGTCATCTGTTATCCTTAATTAGGATAATTGTTTTACAAAGTTGACTGTTATAGTTTTACTTAAATTGCATGTGCACTATTCAAAACTATTCAATACCTCGTATAACAAGATTTTAAGAAGTCTAGAGAAAATGCGAATTTGAACAGATTTTGATCTACACACACACACAAACAGTATAACATTAATAAATATTTATTTATAATTTTTTACTGTACTGCATTTTTCATGATTGTGAAATATTTACACAAGCGAAAAATTGAACAAGACGTTTATGAGATGATATACAGCTGAATGTGCAAGCCGGAAAAAAAATTTCTAATCCAGATGTAATTAACTTATTTAATTTATTATAAACTTTATTTTTTGTGATTAAGGATTTTGCTAAATTGAAAGTTATTTTTTTTCTCAAAAAGTACGTTTCCTTACCTGAATTCTTTCGAGAGTACTGTTTCAGAAGTTCTTTCTTGTCTTTGTCTAAAAAAGAAAAGTTAAATATATATATATATATATAATATATATATATATATATATATATATATATATATATATATAATATACTATAATAAATTCCAAGTTTAGAATGCCATAAAAAACAACTTCTTAGGTGAAATTTAATACATTAAGAAATAGTTTAAAACATATTCATTAACAACAAAAAAACGATATAATTTCAATAACTGAATAAGATAAAAATTAGTTTTTCCCTTCTACTCCTCTTACTTTTATTTTATAATAAGAAAATATAGTGGGGCTCAAAATCATATCAATCTCTTGTCTTAATATTAAATGAACTAATATTTATCCGACGCACAACATTTTTAGCATGGCTCTCAAAATAAACTTGGTATAATCAGGGATGAAACATTTAGTA
>BMAO01021174.1:0-21396 GCA_019973975.1 Trichonephila clavata | reverse complement strand
AAATATTTTAATGTTTGATGGTGGTGTATTTTTATATTGGTTTTAATTGTGTGTGCTGTGTGGCTTCTAAAAAACAATAAAATCTTTTGCCACTGAAGATGAATTGAGTACTTATATGCCTGGTTGTGATTAATTCTTCTTCGTTGATGAATTAATGTTTGAACCTACAGCGGATCCACAAGAGAATAGAATTGCTACCATAGAAGAAACTGGACAAAAAGATACAGCTCGACGAGTAGAACCTATAGTTCGAATTTCAAATTCAATTCGAGCAGAGATTCAAAAATCCTCGGAGAGATGACGATTTTTAAAATTTTTTAAATACTTTAAAAACGTGAAATGGAAGGCCGGGGGTGGGGGGGGGTGGAAATAGGATTAGTTAAAAAAAATTATATGTGCAGAAATCTAATAGGGATATCTATCGAATCAGGTAGGTACGGATGACCAAGGTTTCCCAGGATTCGAGTTGTAAAGGAAATAGCAGTGTAGGGGGAAAAGTCCCTCAAGAGGTTGATTTCTCATATATCTCGCGAAATGACGTAATCCTTTTGAATCTCCAAATTTCAAGACCCTAGCTCAAATTCAAAGGGGGACAGGCAAAATTGTTACGCAACCCCATAGGAATAACAATGGAACATAATATTTTAGTGCTGGGACCCCCTAGGTTCCTACCAAATGAGAGCTAAGTGGATAGGTCTAGCCAAGGGGAAGCTGTGGTTCAGATCTCAAATACATGTCAAAATACTATTTAAACAAGATATCAATCATTGGCATGGCCAAGTAATTTTAGCGCGTTTTTCACATGTTGTATTTTACAATAATGCAACTAATGAACTTTTACTAACAGAAAGTAATGTGTACTATACTTAAAAAAAATAATTTAAAAATCATTACATTTAAATATGATTCGGCTCATCTAGGGCACAAATGCGACCAAATGCCGAAAAACCCGAGGTCAATCAGTTGCTTATTGGCTGAGAAAAAGGTACGACAAAATATGGAACGATGACGAAATTTGCATCCTAAACTCACAACTGAACGATATCCAAAGGCTTCAAAATAAAGCGCTTCGAGTCATAGCCAGGGCTCCCAGGTTTATCCCAAGATTTGTACTCCACGAAGAACTCTGTGTTGAACCCATTCACACCCTAATAGCGAATCTTTCCTCAAATTTCCATTCTGCCAATCCAACATCATAACAACCCGACGATAAGCTCTCAATTCAACTTCATGAACCAGTGTCACCTCATGTACCGTTTGCCTCATAGCGCAACGAACATACAACCTGATTTCTAAGAATTCCACCCCGCCCCATGCTGCTAAACGTAACGAAAACCTCCCCTCCGGTTTGAAGAACAAAACGCAAAAAAGCTGATTCTCCGTTTCTACCGAAACAATGTCCCCCCCAAACCACTTCCTGACCGCCGAAGCTAGTTTTTAGCTTAGGCGAACCTCACATTCTCACTATATTTACTCCCTTTCTTAGATATACCATGTAACTGAAGTAGAAACCTAGCTGCCGCTAGGCTGGCACTAAGGACAAATATTTATTCCATTTCAATAGCACTTTTTGCCGCCCATCCGGTATAGTGGTCAGTGAAGCTGACTGCGGTGCCGCAGGGACAGGGTGCGAATCCCGGAGAAGGCATGGATGTTTGTGTTGTAATCCTTTCTTCTGCCTGTGTTGTTTACCCCCATGTTATACGTTCGGTGGTGAACGGAATTTATAAATGTCAAAAAAAAATAGCACTTTTTTTATACTACTCGAAAAACGTGCTAAAAAAGATTGTAAGTTATTCTTGCACTCACAAGTATTACTCATTTGAAAGTTCACACTTTGTCAGAAAATCGTATTTTTTATTAGATGTAAATGTTTGAATAGTTATACTATCTAAAATTTGAATTTGCGGGTCTACAGCGCGTAGCGCTTTTACCCAGTGTGAAAAGAATGGACTAAATTCATGTGACGTCACGATCACGTGAAAACTATGTCACGTGACCACGTACTGTTTGTTTACTACAGTAGCTACGATTATTTCGTTCTTTTAGTTTTACATTATAATTTTTAAAATGTCTTATTTTGCTCAAATGGTTGATCGATCATTTAAAGAAACGGTTATTGTAGGAAATAAAATCATTTTTTAAAATCTGACAAAAAATCTGAGTGTTTTGAACTCGTACTTGTTATTTGTCTTATCTCGTACATAATTAACTATGTGTTACTGTAACTAAGTTGTTTATTTGGATTTAATAGTTTAAATTTTCATTGCTAAAATTATTTCTGCTTGGTTATGTATATCCTGTTCTTATAGTTACATAATTAAAATTGATTTCAAGGACAATTTTTGTTTTAAAAAATAGTTTATGTAACTTAGAAGCTTTTTCATTAATTTTTTCTGTTCAAGATAGTATTGAAAGTTTTTGTAGATACTCTCAATTGGTATGTTTTATAAAAGTTAGTATGGATTCTGGTTTGAGATATCTGGTTATATTTTTAAAAAATCTTGTGTTTTTCCAAGTTTAGCGAGAAAAATAATTATTACAAATCAACAAGGAAACAGATTTTCAAATCCATGCTAACCTTTTTCGCAGTAACCTATGAAACATAAATCACTTAAAATGACTAAAAAATTTTAAACATTGGGCATATTATGAGTTTGAAAAGATTTAAATTCTTAATTTTTTTTAAACAGTGAAATAATAGCTGGTCAAACTGACTTTTTGCTGTTATTGTCTCCAAAAAACATTTTTAAAAAAGGGTACTTTTTAGCTTTAAGCCAATTTTAAAAAAAACACACACACCTCAATTACTGGAAATTATTTGTTATGTCTGGTTGTACATTTTTTCTTGTTTGAAAAATTCTTATTTTTGAATACTATGGCCAAAATATATTCAATTAATTTTATGACCTGAAAAGTTTATGGAATGTCCAACACAATAATCTTGTGATTCGCTGTTTTTATATATATATAAATATTATTCATCATTGAAATTGTACAGAAATATTTGTTTGGTTTGATAAATTTTGAATTTAATTGTGAATGGAAATTTTATGCGACTATTCATTTATATATATATTGTATTGTATTTTTTTCCATCTAATTTGCAATTCATTGTGCTGTAAAAATGAAATTCATTTTCACCAATGGATAAATATTATTAATCAAAAACTTTCATATTAACTCACTTTAATATGAGATGAACAATGGCTTAAAGTAAACTTTTTTACGTTTAAATTGTATTTTGGAACCATCTATTGTTTATACATAAATCATTATTTTCTATTATTTTTATAAATTATATGTAATTCAATAAGAAAAATTTATTTAAAATTAAGGATAATTAAATTGAATTTCTGAAAATTATTTCACTTTTTCTGATGGTACATTCCCTTAATATTGTACAATATAAAAGAAGTAGATCAACATGTTATAGGCACTTCATATAAAAAAAAGTATTTATTAAAAATTTTAATGTAAATTTTTAATATAGTACATATTTGCATTAATAATAACTTGTGATCCAAGTGTCGCATACCCATACACATGTTTTTTATTGCGTGATGTTATTTTTAT
Source organism: Trichonephila clavata (assembly GCA_019973975.1). NCBI lineage: Eukaryota > Metazoa > Arthropoda > Arachnida > Araneae > Nephilidae > Trichonephila > Trichonephila clavata. Next base: position 17,820 of record BMAO01021174.1, on the reverse strand, counting down.
AAAAGTTTTAATTTTTTTGTTTGATGCTTAATATAGCAACTGCTGAAGGTAACTTTTTAATATGCTGAAAGAGCTCTCAACACTTGCTACAGTAATTGCAACTTAAGAAAAAAGTATTAAAACAATTAATACATGTAGAAATAACTCATTATATTTATTTTGCATGTATTGCAATATATCTTGTGTGTTATTTAAATCTCTTACATTCAAAATCAAATTCTGTTGCTAACTGATTTCATCTACATTTTTGTTGTAAACTTAACAAATGTCTTAAACTTTTTTCTAATTCATGTTTTTCGCAGGTTTTTAAATCAGAATTAATATTTGGTATATTTATATAAATCTATTCACGTAAAACTGTATCAATATTGCAGTGTTATAGAAGTAACATGTAAATTTCTCTACTGGGTTTTTTTATAATTTGCTAAGTTATGCACAATTCTATTTTTAGAGGTTTTTTAAAATTTTGTTTACAAATGATAAATTAACACAGGGTCATATTTACTTATTCTATTGAACTAAAAAAATTTCCATTTATAGCTGTTCATATTATTTCATGGTTTCCACAAAGTGGGAGATTATTAAATGCTAAGAATTGAATGACAAGTCTTTAAAATATCAATTTGAGTCCTTACATTTACTTATTTATAAAAACTTTGCCATGTCCAATTTTTATTTTATTAGAATCATTTTAGATATCTTTATATGTATAAAGTATTTACATGTAATACATTGTAAAAATAAAATTCATTTTCATCAAACTGATCAACAATGAAATAAAATATTAATTTGAATTTTAAGTGTAGGTAGGCAAACTTGACGTAAATGTAATATATTTTATAGACAATTGTTATTTTTCATCTCTAAATGCTGAAAAAAAATGAGAAAATTCATGCATAACATTTTTGATATATATAAATTCCCACCCGTGTGAAGAACGAGTATACCAGTTAATAGCATACTAGTACAAAGGAAAAAAAATTAAGAACTTTCTATAGTATTGATAAAGCAAACCACAAAATTACAGCATCATTTCAAATATCTTATACTGGTAAGCCACACTAATATAAAATATGCAATTCATGAAGTTGTAAAAAAAATTTCATCAGAGGATTAAATATATATGAAATACTTCCCTATCAACTCTTAATATTTTATGTACAAAATTATTTTAAAAAGCTTAACACTGTAAAACAGATACATCTATAAAATCCACAAATCATTAAGAAATATGCATAACTACGAAGGCGAGCAGAAAAAAAGGTTACAAGTCGAATAAAAAATATTTATTTACAATAGACAGAAAATACAAAAAGGGAATTAAGAGGCATATTCACCTATCACATTTCATCATAATCACCAAGTCTATTTAGGCATTTATCATAGAGAATGCAGAACCTACTTGTTTAATCTGTCTAGGTAGAAATCAGGTCCTTGTCCATTGAGCCAGTCTCAGTACAATATCGCAGCACATCAGAAAATGATATACTGCGTGCTACCATATCTCAATCCCAGCTCTGACGAGATTTAAAGCTGAGTTACCCGTTGATCAATCTAAGTAGTTTCTTCAATTCGTGCCGTGGTGATTTCTGTCCTTGCAACATGTTGTCTGCTCATTGCAGATGCGGACACATTTCATTCATATCACGACTCGCACTTCCAAACAATAACAATTTCCAAAGAATCTTGCCATTTCAATCTGCATCGTCCTGAACCATCTGGGTACTTTCACTATCTACCCGCAAACCAGCTGTATACCAAGTAGCACGATCTGTCTCCACTTTTGCAGAAACCATCTTTGTTTTCTGTTGAACATAAACCGTTGCAAATACCTGCTTACAAAATGTTGGAGTGCCTCCAGCAGGACAAGTGCATGTTGCACTTATAACCTTAAGTTTAAAAAAAAGTATTAAATATTAAAAAGAAATAAATTCTAAAATTAGATTGTAAATTTCTATGAGTTTTCGGTATTTATACATATTAGTCTACTGGTTAATAAATGTTGAAAGATTTGTGCCAAAGTTAATTTTCAGCTTAATTTATATTCAATTATTTTATCTAAAGACCATAATTTAAATAAATAAATTATATGAATAAAAATTTTAAATAAGTGAAAATTAACAGTTTTTTTTATATAAAAACACATCATAAAGTGCTTGATTTAAAAATACTATGCTTATAAGAAAAATTAGTAACAATTTGGGAGAATCTTAAATGTAAACACAACATTTCTCCATATTGAATTTAAGTTTTAAATGAAAAAATTTACATTTCTTTATCAAAATGGTTTGGCATTTCTTGTCTTTACTTTTAATGTGTTGGAATCAAATTAGGATTTACTCATAAATAGCAATAACTATGTAATGACTAAAGCATAATAATGAATATTCATTAAAATAGAAAACAATGCAATTGATATTCAATGCTACTCTAAAATATAAGAATCAAATTATAAACTTATCATTGATAATATAGCTATTCAAAAAATTTAAATTTGTCCATTCACATTTCTTTTACAGATGTTTAAAAAGCTGCTAAATTTGAATAGTTGCCATTACTTTTAATCTTTTAGAATCAACTTATAATTCAATGATAAATAACAATATTAATGTTATTAAAACCTATTTTGTTTTTTATAACAATGAGTTAAACTAAAGCATAAATGAGTAAATAGCAATGCATTCATAATAGTTTCAGAAAGTATCTAAATTAGAACACAAAATAATTTATAACTTACCTCAGAAGTTGTTCTGATCTGAACAAATGACTTGTACTTTACTCTCTTCATTTATGCTTTTACAACGCTTTTGATAAAAAAAATTAATACTTAACTGAGCAATCAGGCTCGGTAAGCGACATGTTACTCACAAATTTGTCATCGAATATAAAAAAAAGAACTACAAAATTAATTGAGAACTAAAATAACTGAGAGCTATATCTAAGTGAATCAAGAACTATAAACAAATACACCAGCTAACACTAGTCGAAGCAGACGAATACCTAATTAGATAAATAAATTACAAAAAAAACAAAAATTATGTAAAAAAGTTGTTAAGATTATTTCCTAACAAATATATACACTAGAATAATGCAAGAAATACAATGATATCACATATTTTAATTAGATAAAATTAAAGCTAAAGAATGTCAACAATTTGCTTATACGGTTCTACCACGGTAATGGAAAACACGTGCAATTGTTGCCCAATTTGTCACGTGATTCCCCGCTTGGCGTCTGCCTGGTGTGAATTTCGTCCTAATGGACTAAATTCATGTGACGTCACGATCACGTGAAAACTATGTCACGTGACCACGTACTGTTTGTTTACTACAGTAGCTACGATTATTTCGTTCTTCTAGTTTTACATTATAATTTTTAAAATGTCTTATTTTGCTCAAATGGTTCATCGATCATTTAAAGAAACGGTTATTGTAGGAAATAAAATCATTTTTTAAAATCTGACAAAAAATCAGTGTTTTGAACTCGTACTTGTTATTTGTCTTATCTCGTACATAATTAGCTATGTGTTACTGTAACTAAGTTGTTTATTTGGATTTAATAGTTTAAATTTTCATTGCTAAAATTATTTCTGCTTGGTTATGCATATCCTGTTCTTATAGTTACATAATTAAAATTGATTTCAAGGCCAAAATTTTTGTTTTAAAAAATAGTTTATGTAACTTAGAAGCTTTTTCATTAATTTTTTCTGTTCAAGATAGTGTTGAAAGTTTTTGTAGATACTCTCAATTGGTATGTTTTATAAAAGTTAGTATGGATTCTGGTTTGAGATTTCTGGTTATATTTTTAAAAAATCTTGTGTTTTTTCCAAGTTTAGCGAGAAAAATAATTATTACAAATCAACAAGGAAACAGATTTTCAAATCCATACTAACCTTTTTCGCAGTAACCTATGAAACATAAATCACTTAAAATGACTAAAAAATTTTAAACATTGGCATATTATGAGTTTGAAAAGATTTAAATTCTTAATTTTTTTTTAAACAGTGAAATAATAGCTGGTCAAACTGACTTTTTGCTGTTATTGTCTCCAAAAAACATTTTTAAAAAAGGGTACTTTTTAGCTTTAAAACAAAGTGACTTAAGCCAATTTAAAAAAAAACACACACACCTCAATTACTGGAAATTATTTGTTATGTCTGGTTGTACATTTTTTCTTGTTTGAAAAATTCTTATTTTTGAATACTATGGCCAAAATATATTCAATTAATTTTATGACCTGAAAAGTTTATGGAATGTCCAACACAATAATCTTGTGATTCGCTGTTTATATATATATATATAAATATTATTCATCATTGAAATTGTACAGAAATATTTGTTTGGTTTGATAAATTTTGAATTTAATTGTGAATGGAAATTTTATGCGACTATTCATTTATATATATATTGTATTGTATTTTTTTCCATCTAATTTGCAATTCATTGTGCTGTAAAAATGAAATTCATTTTCACCAATGGATAAATATTATTAATCAAAAACTTTCATATTAACTCACTTTAATATGAGATGAACAATGGCTTAAAGTAAACTTTTTTACTAGTTTAAATTGTATTTTGGAACCATCTATTGTTTATACATAAATCATTATTTTCTATTATTTTTATAAATTATATGTAATTCAATAAGAAAAATTTATTTAAAATTAAGGATAATTAAATTGAATTTCTGAAAATTATTTCACTTTTTCTGATGGTACATTCCCTTAATATTGTACAATATAAAAGAAGTAGATCAACATGTTATAGGCACTTCATATAAAAAAAAGTATTTATTAAAAATTTTAATGTAAATTTTTAATATAGTACATATTTGCATTAATAATAACTTGTGATCCAAGTGTCGCATACCCATACACATGTTTTTTATTGCGTGATGTTATTTTTATAAAAGTTTTAATTTTTTTGTTTGATGCTTAATATAGCAACTGCTGAAGGTAACTTTTTAATATGCTGAAAGAGCTCTCAACACTTGCTACAGTAATTGCAACTTAAGAAAAAAGTATTAAAACAATTAATACATGTAGAAATAACTCATTATATTTATTTTGCATGTATTGCAATATATCTTGTGTGTTATTTAAATCTCTTACATTCAAAATCAAATTCTGTTGCTAACTGATTTCATCTACATTTTTGTTGTAAACTTAACAAATGTCTTAAACCTTTTTTCTAATTCATGTTTTTTGCAGGTTTTTAAATCAGAATTAATATTTGGTATATTTATATAAATCTATTCACGTAAAACTGTATCAATATTGCAGTGTTATAGAAGTAACATGTAAATTTCTCTACTGGGTTTTTTTATAATTTGCTAAGTTATGCACAATTCTATTTTTAGAGGTTTTTTTAAATTTTGTTTACAAATGATAAATTAACACAGGTCATATTTACTTATTCTATTGAACTAAAAAAATTTCCATTTATAGCTGTTCATATTATTTCATGGTTTCCACAAAGTGGGAGATTATTAAATGCTAAGAATTGAATGACAAGTCTTTAAAATATCAATTTGAGTCCTTACATTTACTTATTTATAAAAACTTTGCCATGTCCAATTTTTATTTTATTAGAATCATTTTAGATATCTTTATATGTATAAAGTATTTACATGTAATACATTGTAAAAATAAAATTCATTTTCATCAAACTGATCAACAATGAAATAAAATATTAATTTGAATTTTAAGTGTAGGTAGGCAAACTTGACGTAAATGTAATATATTTTATAGACAATTGTTATTTTTCATCTCTAAATGCTGAAAAAAAATGAGAAAATTCATGCATAACATTTTTGATATATATAAATTCCCACCCGTGTGAAGAACGAGTATACCAGTTAATAGCATACTAGTACAAAGGGAAAAAAAAATTAAGAACTTTCTATAGTATTGATAAAGCAAACCACAAAATTACAGCATCATTTCAAATATCTTATACTGGTAAGCCACACTAATATAAAATATGCAATTCATGAAGTTGTAAAAAAAATTTCATCAGAGGATTAAATATATATGAAATACTTCCCTATCAACTCTTAATATTTTATGTACAAAATTATTTTAAAAAGCTTAACACTGTAAAACAGATACATCTATAAAATCCACAAATCATTAAGAAATATGCATAACTACGAGGGGCGAGCAGAAAAAAAGGTTACAAGTCGAATAAAAAATATTTATTTACAATAGACAGAAAATACAAAAAGGGAATTAAGAGGCATATTCACCTATCACATTTCATCATAATCACCAAGTCTATTTAGGCATTTATCATAGAGAATGCAGAACCTACTTGTTTAATCTGTCTAGGTAGAAATCAGGTCCTTGTCCATTGAGCCAGTCTCAGTACAATATCGCAGCACATCAGAAAATGATATACTGCGTGCTACCATATCTCAATCCCAGCTCTGACGAGATTTAAAGCGAGTTACCCGTTGATCAATCTAAGTAGTTTCTTCAATTCGTGCCGTGGTGATTTCTGTCCTTGCAACATGTTGTCTGCTCATTGCAGATGCGGACACATTTCATTCATATCACGACTCGCACTTCCAAACAATAACAATTTCCAAAGAATCTTGCCATTTCAATCTGCATTGTCCTGAACATCTGGGTACTTTCACTATCTACCCGCAAACCAGCTGTATACCAAGTAGCACGATCTGTCTCCACTTTTGCAGAAACCATCTTTGTTTCCGTTGGAACATAAACCGTTGCAAATACCTGCTTACAAAATGTCGGAGTGCCTCCAGCAGGACAAGTGCATGTTGCACTTATAACCTTAAGTTTAAAAAAAAGTATTAAATATTAAAAAGAAATAAATTCTAAAATTAGATTGTAAATTTCTATGAGTTTTCGGTATTTACATATTAGTCTACTGGTTAATAAATGTTGAAAGATTTGTGCCAAAGTTAATTTTCAGCTTAATTTACATTCAATTATTTTATCTAAAGACCATAATTTAAATAAATAAATTATATGAATAAAAATTTTAAATAAGTGAAAATTAACAGTTTTTTTTTATATAAAAACACATCATAAAGTGCTTGATTTAAAAATACTATGCCTTATAAGAAAAATTAGTAACAATTTGGGAGAATCTTAAATGTAAACACAACATTTCTCCATATTGAATTTAAGTTTTAAATGAAAAAATTTACATTTCTTTATCAAAATGGTTTGGCATTTCTTGTCTTTACTTTTAATGTGTTGGAATCAAATTAGGATTTACTCATAAATAGCAATAACTATGTAATGACTAAAGCATAATAATGAATATTCATTAAAATAGAAAACAATGCAATTGATATTCAATGCTACTCTAAAATATAAGAATCAAATTATAAACTTATCATTGATAATATAGCTATTCAAAAAATTTAAATTTGTCCATTCACATTTCTTTTACAGATGTTTAAAAAGCTGCTAAATTTGAATAGTTGCCATTACTTTTAATCTTTTAGAATCAACTTATAATTCAATGATAAATAACAATATTAATGTTATTAAAACCTATTTTGTTTTTTATAACAATGAGTTAAACTAAAGCATAAATGAGTAAATAGCAATGCATTCATAATAGTTTCAGAAAGTATCTAAATTAGAACACAAAATAGTTTATAACTTACCTCAGAAGTTGTTCTGATCTGAACAAATGACTTGTACTTTACTCTCTTCATTTATGCTTTTACAACGCTTTTGATAAAAAAAATTAATACTTAACTGAGCAATCAGGCTCGGCAAGCGACATGTTACTCACAAATTTGTCATCGAATATAAAAAAAGAACTACAAAATTAATTGAGAACTAAAATAACTGAGAGCTATATCTAAGTGAATCGAGAACTATAAACAAATACACCAGCTAACACTAGTCGAAGCAGACGAATACCTAATTAGATAAATAAATTACAAAAAAAACAAAAATTATGTAAAAAAGTTGTTAAGATTATTTCCTAACAAATATATACACTAGAATAATGCAAGAAATACAATGATATCACATATTTTAATTAGATAAAATTAAAGCAAAAGAATGTCAACAATTTGCTTATACGGTTCTACCACGGTAATGGAAAACACGTGCAATTGTTGCCCAATTTGTCACGTGATTCCCCGCTTGGCGTCTGCCTGGTGTGAATTTCGTCCATAAATTTAAATTTCCTGGCTAGTATGCTAAAATGAAGGAACTGAACTGAAATGCAAATGAACCGCTTTACCAAGTTGGCAAGGGCAATTTCTGGTTCTGTTTCGCTCGAAGCGATTTTTCTTCGATTTCAGTTGGGATTAAGATTTGAATTCAACGAAAAGTATGTATCCTTTTTGTCTACTGTATCTGATTTCAAAACACATTTAATTAATAATTTTTTTCCTTGCTAAGATTTCTCTATTTAATCAGATTTGATTATAATTAACTTAGAATATAAAAACCTGGTTACATCATTTGTGAATCGTTATTCATGAGTGAGCTTTAAACTTTTTTCAGAATTTATTCTTGAAACAGCAATTTTTTCTCATCATTCTTAGTTCTTATTGATTTTTTAAAGATAATTACACATATTTCACCAATATTTATCTTTAAATATAAAATATTGTTCATTTATAGCATTATGGCTCTTCTTACTTTCTTCTTTTATTAACTTAGAAAATTTAAGAAAAATATTGTGATATTTTGAAAATTTCTACCTGAATAAGTACTAATTTTACTCAATGTATAATTATGTTTGAAACAGTTTAAATCCTTTGAAGGTAATATATTTAGCTCAATTTTGAATGAAATCATGATATAAATTATTGCACATTAAATATTTTGCATTGTCAGCTTTTGTTGTAATTTAGTATTTGTTTTATGTTCTTTTTAGATCCCATCATGGCCGAGGAATATGAACCAGAAGAGTAGGTTCAGTTTTTTTGCTTAAAATTTTAAATAAGTTAAATTTTATTTGTAAATAGATAAAAGATTTTGGGATATTTCAAGTTTTAAGAATATATATGTATTGATAATTGTAAACTTTAAAGTTTAATGGGTACTAATCAGTTACATATACAGACCATGAAACCAATGACATGGCAAGATGTAAAAAATATCCCAGTTTATGTTCTGTCATTGTATTTGTGATGAATGTGTGCTATTAGATAATATTACCTATATGTTCATGTTAGCAATACCTCAAAAAAGCTGTTGCCAACCCATGATTCTTATTACTAATAAATATCATTTAATATGCATACAAAGTCTGAAATCTATTTGTAAATTTTCTAAAGATAGTTAAAGTTTTTAAAGTTCCATGACATTGAACTCTTACACTAATTCTCTCTGAATATTTGAATAATGAAAATTTTAGAAGCTGCCTTTATTTTGAAATGATTTTTTTTGTGATATTTGTTTCAGATATTCTAGTAAAGATTAAAAATATAATTTAGAGTTTTTTTAGTGTAAAATATTGTATTTTTTGTTAAATTTTATGTTAAAACTGCATATTCCATCTCATGATTTAATTTTGAGTCAGAAGATAAAAAAAAATTTTTTTTGCACAACTAATGTGTCAAAGATTTAATAACATGCTTTTAGAAATTAAACATTTTATTAAATAATATTCACAAAAGAATGCATTTTAGACAAATGTATTTTGCATTTTATTTTGCTGTGAATTTTCATTTATGTAAGCAAAAGTTATTTTGTAAAAAAATATTTGATTTCTTTTATCAGAGAATTGTATTAAGATTATTAAAAATATATATAGAAGAAATAAAAATGTAATTAAATTTGATGCTTCCAGTTTTATATTTTAATTCTCCTGTAGTTTTCATGTAATTTAGTATTCAGTTTTCCTATTACTGATGTAAGGTATTAATATATATTTCTTAAAATATTCTTATGTTTGTTATTTAGCCCTGTAGGAGAGGATTATGATGAAGGTGACCCAGAAGATGAAGGCTTAGACGAGATTGAACAGAATGAAGTAGGTATAATTTTTTTATTTTTTTTATATGTAACATAATACTATGAAGATTTTTACTGTTTTAAAAGCTGTAGAATTGAAACAAAAATTTTGAAACATTTATACATAATGTATAAATGTTTTATTGTTATAAATATAATTATTGCATGTGATGAAGTTTGAAAATCTGTTGTATAATTTAACATAGAAGTAAAAATTTTATTTTGCATTGTATTAAAAATTGCTTAGTTACAAGTTTTTTCTAAATTTTAAGAACACTACATGAACATTGTCAATGTCACAAGAAGTTATACTAACATTTAAATTTTTTCCATAAGTACTGGCTCTTTTATCAGGATTTTGCTACTTTGTCTAATCAATATAAATTTTGTTCATAATTTTCTTATGAAAATCATCATAATGTTAAAAATAAATTATATTTTACTCTAAAAGTTAATATTTACAGAATAGTAATATTTTAAATATATACTTATTTTTTTAGTAAAAAATGCTGGTGATGTCCATGCAAATGGTTACATTTGAATATTTGATATTGTTTGTTCACATTAAACAGAGATAATGAAAATTTAATAAATTTTAATTACCATAATTTGTAGGAGGAGAATTTTGATGTCTTGCCAGCATCTGAACAGCCACAGCTGAATCAAAAACGAATAACCTTACCATATATGACAAAATATGAAAGAGCTCGGGTGTTGGGAACAAGAGCACTACAAATAGCGTAAGTATTACTATTATTTTAAAATTCTGATTGTGTCTTTCTTTGAAATATGTGTGTAATTTTTTTAAAAATTTGCCAATGCCTCTATATTTTTAGTAATATATTGGTTCAAATAAAGCATAAACCTTTGAAATTGTATGATCTAACAGATTATTAAGATAGAGTGTACACAAATGCTAATGATTCTTCATTTGAATAAAATTATCTATAATTTCTGCTTTCCCTCCAAAATGTTAAATTATTTATTAAAAACATATATATTTACAAAACTTGTTATTTGTACTTTTATTAGATGTTTAAAAAGGCATAACTTGAGATTTTAATTGGATTTTTAATACACTTTTGATTTATTCTTTGACATTTTTCTCATACATTTAAGGGATTTGAACATGGAAAAAAAATTCATCCCTTAACACCAGAAAAAAATGTTTCTGTATAGATCATAATTGAACAAATTTAATGACAATCAAGTGAGACATGTTATATCAAAACATTTTTGTTTGAAGAATTCATTTTACTTTACTGAATTTTTATGAAATTAGTTTCTGCAGAGGAAAATTTGTATTTCTGCTCCAATGAGCTTTTTAGCTCCAATTCCAGGAATTTATTTACTTTCTAATTTCATTAATTTTCTATGTATATTAATTACAATAATTTTTATGTGACATGTTATCCATATAAGATCTAGCTATCACTTGCCATTTAATGTAATATACCTGAGGAAAAAATACATTTTTGAGAAAGGGAAAATTAGATTTTGAGATAAGTAGATCAAAACAAAATTAAAGTTATTCTTTAAAGTTTTTTTCTTTTTCTGATTTAAAAATAAAAATTTATCGGCATCTTCATAATTGCCTAGAAAAATTAGATTTAAATTCTTATTTGGTGCTAGTTAATTTTTTTAAAAAGATAAGCTATAATAAAAAATGCAACTATATTAAATTCTTGATATTTTAAAACATTGATTACCTTCTGTAGTGTCTTTTTTCATTCACAAATGCAGGCAAAAATTAATATGAAAAATTTAAAATTCAAAGGAAAAATAGCAGATTTTTTGAAAGAAATTTAAAATTAAATGTATTTAAAGAATTTGATGATTGTCCACTTTCAGAAATGAAAAGCAGAAAAAATAGTGCTATTGTATGGAAACATGTTTTATAAAATTAAAGTATTTAAACCTTTTTCATTCTTACAATGATTTTAATTTAAAATATTCATTGATTAAGTAGGTGTTTCTTACTGCAGGGAAATTCCTGTTTTATGTAATATGTATTGGTTAAAGAAAGTCTCCATATAGGTAGTAAGATGATGTATGCATAAAAATAAAATTGAAAATATTTTAATGGATATAGCTATAATTTTTATTCTGTACAATTATCTCTAATTTGTTAATTTTAGTTTGGAAATATATATATATGAAGCAAATAAAAAAAAATTAGTAAACTTTTTATGCCAGAGTATTCTTAATTACTGATAATTATTTCACCATTTTTAATCAGCCTGTTTTGCATGAAATTAAATTATTTTGATATACTTTTAATATTATTTTTATCCATTTTTTTCTTTACTTCAACATGCTGTTTGATAAGTTAGATCATGTATGTGAATTTTATATTACAGCAAATCTCACAGATGAGCTGTTGGCTTAAGTGTATTGACTTTTAGAGATGTATATAGTTATTATGGCATATATTACTGCAGTCAGGGTTTTAGAGCATGATTAGTGATCTTGTTACCAGTAATAATAATCAGGCACTCAAGTTTCTTTGCATGAATGTTTAAATGGTTCATTTTATCCAATGCATTCTTCAAATATTCTAGTTTTACTTTTTGGTATCTACTAATAAACTTTTAACCACAAAAATTACTGTTACCATGTTTTAGACTTCTAATTAGATTTTCTTTTTCAATCTCAATACCAAATTCCTTCCTAACTAACTTGTATTTTTTTTGTCATAAAAGCAGAAATATTTGGTTTAGGAAAGCTGATACTCTAGTTGTATTACTTTTACCATATTGTTATTTTTTAAAAAATAAAATGGATTTATTTTACATTAAAATTATTCAGTGATAGTGTTTATACCATTATTAGTAGACTAACATTAATTTGTGCTTAAATTTTCCTTGTAAATTTATATTATTAAAGTAAAAATGTTGCTTAATGCTATAAATTATTCAGTAGAAATTCTGGATTTCAGCTTTTTTCCCTTATTTTTAAATTATGAAATGAAGAATAAAAATTTAGAAAACTAGTTTTTCAATGGCACAATTCAAATTTTTTCCTAATATTTTCTTTAAAAGTTTATAATAATTATTTTATATTTTTGTATGAGAGAGATATTTTGTATTTTACTAATTTAAGGATTTAAATTCTTTTATTTGCAAAGAGAGATGATGATGCTCAGCACAGAATTTTTTTAATATTGAAAAAATTAAAAATATTCTTTTTTTCAGAATGCTATAAATAGTCAGAAAAAGGGTAACTAATTATTCTTACTTATAAAACAGTAATTCATGTCATAGTTAGTGTAGTATTAGTGTAGAATCTCGTGAGTATTATATGTACTCAATGTACCAACTTTTCTTAATATTATAATCTATTAGTTTGAAACATTTGTAGTCAGTTAAATTAAGAAGTAATTTCATATAAATTGTAGCAATTGAATCTATGAAGCAAAAATAGATTTAAAAAATATACAAGTTAATAATATTGTTTATGAATCTATATTGTCTATTATTAACATCAACATAAAGAGAACTAAAATATTTCAAATTGATTCAATATTTTTTTACTTATGTAATATATTTGTACTTATTGAAAAGTTGAACTGCATATAAAAATGTCTTTTACTTTTCCTTGCCTTGTTTCATTGCTAATTATATACAGTTCATAAATTTTTACTATTGATTTGTATTGTAAACTTACAGTAATACTCTAACTTGTAAGCAGATGTTAAAAACCAAATTTTAAAAAAGTGTTGCTTGTAAAAAAAATTTAAAAAGTGTTATTTTTATGGAACAAATTATTTTTCTGAATCTGTTACAAGATTTTATCCCTCTTTGATTTTTTTAATAAATGTATTGCATAAAACTGATACATTTATATAATGAAATTTTACAAGTAACCCCTGCATATTGCTTCTATAATTTGTTTAACAATAATATATTCAACTGATATAAACACATAACACATAAATTGTGATTTTGCATGATACATCTTAGTTTTCATGCATTTGTGTAGAATAAAATGTTTTGTATTTCATTCTGAGCCATGAAAAATTTTATTTAAATGTGTGTATTTTTTTTTTTTATTTCATCAGCATGAATGCACCTGTTATGGTTGAACTTGATGGGGAAATAGATCCATTACAAATAGCTATGAAGGAATTGAAGTATGAATTTTGTTTGATTTATGAATTCCATTACTATAATATATATATATATATATATATATATATATATATATATTTAAAAAATTTCTTTATTATATTTTTAGCAATATTGTTAGAAAATTTAAGAATTGTTCATATTCTTATGCTTTACTTAAACCTCATTCTACTGGTATTTTTAAAGCTTATTTATTTTTCAAATTTAAAGTTTGGTAATTGTGTATGTTTTTTTTAAATGTTATTTATTTGACACCTTTATGAAAAAATCCTTTCAACAATCAAAAATGTTTTGTATATGAACAATATTATCTGTATTATTATCTCATGGTTTTTTTTTTTTTTTTTTTTTTAATTGTGAGGTTAGGTTTTTCTCCTGTATAATTTATGAACATAATACATAGAACTGTAAAATTTAAACACAACACATAGAGCATCATTTTTCTGTTTCAAAACATTACTTTTCAGATTAAATTTCAAGAAAAATATTTATCCTTAACCTTTTTAAGAAATTAAAATTTTTGTTTTCAAAGGCATTTTAATCATAGACTTAAAGTAAATTTATATTAATTAATCTGATTATTGTATTAGCTTTTTTCATTTGAATTGTTTTTGGAGGGTATTTCATTGAATTAAAATTGAACATTGGTATGAACTCAGTCAATTGTCTTCTCTACAATTCCTTTTATTGCAATATTAAATTAAATCTATAAAATTTCTTTTAAAATTAGTATCTAGTGTTAAATTTTTCTTGTGTTTCTGTCTCAAAAAAAGACAAATTTGTCAAATAGTGATTGCAAGTCCATTTGTTTTTGAATAGAGAAATTATCCATGGTTAAACAATTTTCTTGGGTATTTGCAATCCATCGGAAGTTCATCATAAAATGCTAAGACATGGTGGCCGAATTATGTGATGGTTGATGTTCTTATAAATCATTGGTTTGAATCTTGGTACCACATGCATGTGCATGAAAATACTGTTGAGTCTCAAACTCTTTACTTTGCTACTGTGTAGATTTTGGAGAAGAGGGCACCAGTTCAAATCTTATCTTCATCACTTGATCTGAGTTCAATATCATTGGGTCCATCACCAAAAAATCCTTGTATTACTTTGTAGTGCAATGTTAGTAAATAATCAGATCAATTTTAAAAAGTGTCATGAATATTTTATATTTTTTATGGCCATATATATATACTGTCGACTTTCGATAATTCAAACCTTCAATAATATTAACCTCTTGATAATACGAAGTATATGCTCAGTCCCTAGAAAAACTCTTGATATTTCGAACTAAAACAATACGTTTTGGTACATTCAATATTTCAAAGTAAAATCTGTGGCTGGCCAGACCACATGATAATTTGAAATTATCTTATAAAACTCTTGAATATTTGAGCACTCATTATCATGTACAGTCCTATAATAAACAGGTTGGAGCTTACAAGTTTTGTGTTGTATTGTCTCTGCGTGTCTCCCCTGAAACGTAGCCTCTTTGATGACTATCTGTCTGCTACCCCTTTGTGTTTTCCAGTTCCTCAGCCGAAAAGACGCTTTTAATGATTCCCTTCTTCAAGTGGACTATAGATCAACCGCACCTGTTGTCAGCCGTCTATATCTGTCGTTTAACGCATGGTTTTTTTTACAAGTGTTTCAGAAAGGATGGTCCGCTATTGTGAAGAAGAGATGTGTAGAATTGTGTATGCATGTATTAATGTATTCTTTTAATACAGGACTTTTAACTTCTGTATAACATTTATACTGTATAATATGTACTTTTTAAAAGAACTTTAAAATAATTTTATACATATGTACACAATTGTTGTTTTATTACATAGTTTCAAATTTAAATGTGTTAAAAAAAATTTCTTTTCGTGTATTTTGGGAGTTTTTTTCCTACCCTTCTGATAATTCGAACTCTTGATTTTTCGAAGTTTTTCATTTTTCATTTCCAACTTCTAATTACTGAGAGTCGAATGTATACATATATTGTTTTAAAAGAAATGTGTATTGTAAGAATGTAAGTAAAAAAGTACATGAACATAATCATGATTAACTGAAAAATAATTTTTTTTATTTCAGAGCTCGCAAGATTCCGATTATTATTAGAAGATATTTGCCTGATAGAAGTTATGAAGATTGGGGTGTTGATGAATTGGTAATCACTGAATAGTTTTTAAAAAGTGTACATTATTTATTTGTGGAAAAAAATAATGCATTATTTGTTGTCCTTTATAAATTATTTTACTTGTGTGTGTGAAATTTTATCAAGAGGATTTTGGATCAGATATACTGATCATGGCTTGTTTTTAACCTTTTTAAAAGATCTGTATTTTATGAGAAATCTTTTTATATAAATAAAGGATATTTATGTATAACATATATATAAGTCTTGGAGAATTTTGTTTTGAACAAATACATTTTCATCCATCAGTTTTTGACATTAATGATTGCACACACATTATTTTGGGATTAAAAATTCCAATTTGATTTATGGTTCTGAAAAGTAATTCATGTATTTTTTTTTAGTACTGAGATATGTATTTAATAAATCTTTATTTTTTAAAACTATAAAAAAAAACACGAGCTAAAATTTTATTTAGAAGAATTTAAATGTATATTACATTTACTTGTCTGGAAAAGTATAACTAAAGAGTAATGTTAGTTAAAAAAAAATGCCACATATGTAAATAATCTAAATTGAATAAAAAAAATCAGCCTGAGAAATTTGAAAATTATAAATATTGTAAAAGACTTAGAAAGTATATAAATTTATTAGTAAATAAAATTAAGTTGAAAGACACTATACATAGTAATATGACATAGTTATAAGGTTTTTTATTATGAATGTAATGTGTATTTAATTTAGTTTTATTACCATAATATTTTGTGGCTTTGCAAGATTTGATTCAATTGATACTTTGATAAAAGTCAGCTTTAAAAAACTGTATCTTAGAAAAGTATTTTTAGAAGACATTTTTCTTAACCAAGCAATATTTTTTTGCTTTCTCTATATTTTTCCCCAGCACAGTACTTGCAATATTAACACTTATTACATTATCCTTCATTACAAATACAGTATTACTCAGCAATTTAGCATCGTAAAACCTTTGACAGAAGATTTCATTCCAAAGAATCAGTAGTGTGTTTCCATTGACATACAAAAAGTCATTCACCTCAGATTGCTGATGCATTTGTGGAAGTACTTTTTTTGTGTCAAACTTTATTAGCTAGTGGCGCCATCTATAAATGATAGGTGTCAACGAATCCTTTAAAAGTTATTTTTAGATACAATAAAATTACTCAGAATGAATGTGAACACCAATTCTATTAAAATAAGATTAGGTAACAGCAAATATGATGAAAATTTAAAAAAATGTTAACTCAAGAAAATTTAAAAGCTAAAATAAGATATGAAGAATATTTTTTTTTTTATCTAAAGCTACATCTGTTAGCTTGATAAGTATGAGAAATATAACATAAAATAATTATATGACTTTTGAGTACAACACTAAAAAAAATTACAATTACTCTTAATATATTTGTAGTTATTCTAATTCTGAAGCAGCCTCATAAATTTAATTTCAAATTTGATAGAAGAAATAGGCGATATAGTTGAATTTATTGTACAAAGCTTTTTACAGTCTATTCTTCACTAAAAATTTTAATGTAAGTGTTATAGCTGTTTTATGATTACTATAAATATAAAAAATACTAAGAGAAATTGCAATTTTTGA